>OY759170.1:52516854-52726854 GCA_963662145.1 Sturmia bella | reverse complement strand
ACAGAACATGTATTAAAAAGCTTTCATATAAACAGAGAGCAACAGTCTTCTGAGACGACAAATATCGTCCAAGACTGCAAAAATATCATTGCTTTGGTTAATGTTAGTTAAGTATACAAACAGAAAGTAGAATTGCGTGAGCTTTGGTTGCCGAGTGGTTAAAGCGGCTGTGCCAAAATTGTGAAATTTGACACGTCCAAAGTTCATAGGGTGCTGATGAAGGGTGTTTGCTACCCAGAAACAGCCGGTTGTCCACCTAGCAAATAAATTTTTACTTATCTTTACTTAATTGATATTGATTAAAAAGTAGTGAAAACCCAAGGGTTGAACTTGAGCCTAAAAAGTAATTTAATATAAATGTATTACAACACAGAAGTTCAATAACAAAATTAAAATTTACAGCAAAATGTTAATAACGCAGGGCATGGCGAACATGTTCAAATTGTATCAATAAAAGAGCATCTAGATCTCAATGATGCATAACAGAACATGTATTAAAAAGCTTTCATATAAACAGAGAGCAACAGTCTTCTGAGACGACAAATATCGTCCAAGACTGCAAAAATATCATTGCTTTGGTTAATGTTAGTTAAGTATACAAACAGAAAGTAGAATTGCGTGAGCTTTGGTTGCCGAGTGGTTAAAGCGGCTGTGCCAAAATTGTGAAATTTGACACGTCCAAAGTTCATAGGGTGCTGATGAAGGGTGTTTGCTACCCAGAAACAGCCGGTTGTCCACCTAGCAAATAAATTTTTACTTATCTTTACTTAATTGATATTGATTAAAAAGTAGTGAAAACCCAAGGGTTGAACTTGAGCCTAAAAAGTAATTTAATATAAATGTATTACAACACAGAAGTTCAATAACAAAATTAAAATTTACAGCTAAATTTCTTTAGATTACACGATTGGTAGGAGAGCTTGGAGTCAATGATCATGCCAAGGTATTTCGTCTTTGTATCCAAAAGAATGGATGTGGCTCATCATTGATCAAATGGGCTGAATACCTGATATCTTTCTCTTTATGTAGATTACTTGGCCAGTGATAACTGTTTACTTGTATCTACCAACTACGGAGAGAGCTCGTTCAACGTGTTGTTGGGCAGATGTTGTAAGTTTTGTATATCACATTTAACAAACACATTTAATTTAGCAAAGGCAGCTTTTATATTGTGATTTGATGCTATAGTGAGAATATCTGATGTAAATAGGTCATAAGGCATTAAAACGAGGACACTACCTTGTGATACTCCAGCCCTCTTAGAAAAAATTTCAGAACACTCGTCTTTATATTTAACTTAGAAAAATGAATTTTGTTGATAACTTAACATTATATAGAAATCCGCTAACTGATTTATTAGCTTGTGGAGTAGACCTTTGCGCCATATAACGGCTTCTCCATTTCGTGGTTTCAAAAGTATAAGACTGTGCAATGGAACATCTGTCAAACTAAATTGGTAGACCAATTTGTTTCTTCACAGTCCTAATGGAATTCATACAGAGCGTCACAATTCACCTTCCAATTTTAAGATATTCTTTTGCACCCGAATCTAAATGAAAAAGTATTTTTTTGCATTTATATTTCGTTATCTAATTTGCTTCATAATACATATTTTTATTTATTTTATAAACATGTCAAAAATCATGGCTTTTTATCTCTGACTTTAGTTAAAATATTTTAAATTTTATTTTTGCCCGAAAGCAATAAATTTTTAATTAGAAATATTCGTTAATAAACATTTGATAGCAGGTATTAAAATTTTAGGTGCAAAGACTGGGGTGAAAAAAAAAACTTACGGACATGAAAATGTAAAAATTAAAATTAATTATTTATAAATTGAAATTAATCCACAAGAGGCTTAAGACCACAATTGAAATATATCCCATGAGCCCAGAAATAAAATAAAATAAAAATTAAAAGAACAGCAAAGAGCAAAACACAAAAAAGAGAATCTCTCAAATGTCTGTAAAATGTACAAGAATACAGGCTTTGCGAAGCGACTTATGAAACCGGAAATTCTACAGTAATAAAAGACTGACTGACAAGTATGAATGAATAAATAAATGTTTTGTAAAAATCAAGACAACCACACACACACACACACACACAAGCCCTAGCACATGCTTTTGCTTTGTTTTTAAGTGAATTTTGATACAAACATATTAAATTGTTTGTTTATTTTGTATAACACTTAAACACACTTGTGCTGTTGTACAATCCTGGCTGCTTTTTACAAATGTGTATGTGTTTGTGTGCGTTTGTATGGTTAAGTGGGTGGGGGCAAATGTGTGCCTGTATTTGTTTGATATTTATTTATTTTCATATGTATTTTGTTGTTTTTGAAGCAGCTTAAAGGCAATAAAAATGTTTGGCACAAAACGAGGAAATCTCGACTGCATTTCAATTACCACATCAAAAGTCACTGAGGCGGAAAATCATTATAAATTTCTTATGGATGTTTTCATAGGAAATATTTCCGGCCCTAGTGATGCACAATGGATGAAATAAAGTTCTGTTCTTAGGGAAGAGAAGGGTTTTTTTTATGAATTTCATAAATCAATTTCATAAAGCCAGAGTAAATTTTCAAAAAACCAACAACGTTTAGCAGTATTGTCTATCCGGCAAGTCCGTTTGCAGCCGGCATTTCATTGATAACAACTAACTCGCCAGTAGGGTTGAACACACTTATGAAAATAGATTAAACATTCTTCAAAATTATTTCCTATTAAGTTTATTGGATTAACAAAGAAAACAGCAACGGCATTTAGCAGGCTGGACAAGTAGCTGTTTCGAAGCCGCCACACTTCTCCTCAGCAACTGTTCTTGAACTCAGGGATTCAAGCGACAGTCATGCCACTCAGCATATCAGTCACATAAATATTATATAAAATTAACTTCATTTCTATCAATTTAATTTAAAGTAATTTTATTAAATATTATTTTATCTATAATTTTTGACCTTTATTGTTAAAATTAATAAAAAATATTTTTAAAGCTTTAGGTCTTTTATTTTTCTTTATAATTAAATAGCACCGTCAAGAATCTTACTAACAAATTGTTAGCGAAATATCGAAAAATTAATAAAGAAAAAAAGGCTTTAAAAAATAGTTTTAGTAATTTTGTTAAAAAAAACTTGGAGTAATAAACTTTTAATTAATTTAAACTTCTTATTCTATTATTTAGAACAATTTAATAAGACCTCCAAAAATATAAGAACAGAACAAAAACAAAATACAGCTAAAAATAACAGCTTCAAAGAAGTTATACGATGTTGTTTGACTTTTAGATTATCGGTTGAGGCTCACCTAGTGTGTGCCGCTGCCCCATCTTCTTGGAAACACAGAACTAATGCGTGCAATTGCGGTAGAAAAAACGCTGTTAACATGTCCCTACAAAGCGTTGTCTCGTTTGACCAGCGGCGTCCTTGAAAAAGGGCCCGACGACTCCTTCAGCTTGAACAGCGCACCCTGCAGTCACTTTGAGCAGGTCTAATTGCTCCTCATTTTGGTGCCACAGCAGCAATAGTTTTACTTGTTCACGTAGCCGCTGAGGTGGAAATGAGTCTCATCGCTCATTATGATTTTGGTCGAAAAATCATATGTTTCATTGTCTATCATCCTTTTCATGATTTTTGAATTCTAATTATTCCATATTATTGTTCACTTGTATTCTACATCTATCTAGTTTACAAATACAGACATAGACTGGGCATTGCTTGCCATAATAAGAGCAACTTCCAATGCGGTGATTTCTTTTGGCCAAACTCTTACTTTACTTTTCTCAGCAATTTATGTACAACCAGTTTTCATCGGTTACTACAATTTGTATACATGAAATTATCACATATACTTTAATAAGCTTTCAACATTATAGACAGGATGGAAAATCGTTCAAAAAAAGACAACTCTTAGCTTTTTGTTTTTTTGAAAATTTACTCTAGCTTTAATAGCAAATGGTGAACAATTATTTGAACAATAAATACATGTTAATTTTTGTTACTTTCAAACCCTTATGAGAGAAATCTAAATTGAATTTTTTTCAAGCAAGCTTTCAATAAGTATGAAGAAATGCAAAGATAAAATTTAAAACTTTTTAATAGAATTAAAAGTAGACAGGCAGTAATGAAGAGCTAAGGCAGGAATATGGCTAGTCGATGCTGTTGACAAACAGTAGTATATAATTCTGTGGCAATATGGAAGAGTAGCTTAAGTCGACACAAGACAGAATTGAGTCAGGGCGTTTGGCATATTACAGAAGCAAAGGCGCTTAAATGTGTTTAGTCAGTTTTGAAAAATTATGTTTGTTTTATCAATGTTATGCACTTTTAATTTTTACCTTAAGTCTTTTGAATCAATAATGCATTGATCAAAACAACTTATGTACACATAAGTTTGTTTACATATTCAGATTTTCCATTGATCATATAACGGTATTGTTTAACTTCACTTAAGCTGTATATGTGTTAACCTTAAAAAAATAAAGTCATTATTTTTAAACAACTTATGTTTACATGGGTTTTTAATTTTTCATTAAAAACAAAAATATTGTCATGTAAACAATAACCCAATAAAACCTCTTACGTTTATTATAACTTCACTATATTAATTCATTAGGTATTCGCAAAAATCAAGCGGAATAAAAACTCCACAAAATTGATTATATCTCAATACTTCAATTTTCGACTTAAGCTATTCTTCCATATTGCCACAGAATTGGTCATGGCATGATATGTAACCCAGCCAGTAAGTCTTCAATTTTATTTTCCTTACCTTCTGCCGATCAGTCGAATTTCGCCAAAAAAAAAAGAAAAAACTTTTCAATTTTGAGAAGATAAACTCGAACTCAAGCCTGGTAAAATTAATAACAATTGTAAATCATATATTTCGACCATAACGTTAAGATTAATAAGTATGAAATCGTTTTAAAGAACTAAGCCAGTTTAGGGTTTTTTGAGATTTTATTCGACAAAATTCTTTACTTGTAAAATTCAGGTTTTACTCACGATAGGGGTGAATATTTTTTTTAATAAAAGTTTATTAAATTTAAAATATTTTTCAGAAACGAATTTGATATTTGCTTCTGAAGCATTTCAAAACTTTTTTTAGATGAAAAGATCTCTTTAATTTTCTTTAATGTATTAATATAGTATAAACATAAATATAGTATAAAAGAAATATAATTTTTACACTTCCATATTATTTAAACGAATGCCATGGTATTTTCTGTTGCAATCTATCCTAAAATTGTTCAAGCCAAAATATGTACATTTAAAAAAAAAGCCCATTGTGCACCTGCATGCACCACCAGTAAATACTTGTACGGTCATTTGTTTTGTAGTTTTTTTTTCTTTTCTTAATAAATACTTTTACATGTAACTGAATGTTGGAATAACTGTGTTTGCCTTTGAAGTTGAGTGTGTGCGTGTGTGCATGCGTGTGGAAAATTTGTGTGCATTTTGAATTGAAAAACTGTTCCCTTGCAGCTAAACTTGTGATTTATAAAATATGGTGCATATCGTTCTTGGTGTTTTTGGGAGTAGACTGGTTGCAGTTTGTTTTTTTTTTTTTTAGACTGGGACCAGAACTTAGGGGATAATCCCTATATGTGACAGCGCATAGAGAAGGGGTAAAAAAATCCATTCTCCTTTTTTTTTTTTTGATGTGGACAACATCTGAGTATCGAATGAGACCGATCATATGCCCCAAAAGTGTCCCCTCTCAGAGATATGAGCGTTTTATGAAAGTAAAATATACCATAGATACACATATTTAAATCTTTAAAATGGCTCTCCTAAACAATATCGGATTTTATCCTTAAAGCCTTTTTACACTGACGTACATCTTAAATCATCATTTCATCGATTTGCAAAGATGTTTACATCTTCTCATAAGGATTATACAGGGCGAAAATTCTACATCAGCAGAAGATGATCTTTTCTCATTTTGCTCCATCTTAGTACTTTCTATTTTTTTTAGTGCCATCACTAAAAAAAATTGCAGAAAATCGATTACTTTTGTACCATCACCAGCAAAATGAAATTTCAGTTAATAATTAATTAATAATTAATTATAAAAAAATTCATTTTAATTGCATTGCAAAAGAAATCTGGTGTTCGCATCATATGTTCGCATCGATATGGAGAACATGTTGCTTGACTTATGGGAAGAAAAAAAATGCAAAAGTCCTCCTCCAAGTCCATTTTAAATTTTTTTTTTCACAAAAATTTTGCGCCTTTCTTTTTTGACAGCTAAATAAATGAATGATGAAAGATGTTGTCCATGTAAACAACTGTTTCGCATTTTCAACATCTTCCATGCGTTTCACGTGGATGTTAGTCAGTGTAATGTTAAAAGGCTATTTCGTCCCTTTCTATTTTGAGCGTCATATATGTGCACTGCATTGTACTGGAACTAGAACACTAGTAAAGAGGGATTGATGGATAAAAAAAAAGAAAATGAAGAGTGTTTGTGAACGTTTGATTAAGCAAAAAAATTATTACATAAAAACAGAACAAAATTTTTTTTGCAAATCTGTATAAGTCAGGATTAATTGTTGCTAATTTGTCTGCCGCCACTGAGACTTCACTATTGATCGAGCCGTCTGTGGCATATTCCCTTCTCCGAAACGGTAAGAGGCTGACATTTTCATAGAACAACAACTAATCGCACGGTCGTTCTCTGTGGACTCTAATAAAACAAAATTAGTACGTAATAATTTTCCTGTCTGAATTTTTTCCCAACTTTTGTATTACAGTGTGGGCAAGTACAATATGTACTTCCCCAAACGTTTTGCGGTTTTTCCTAACTAACCGCATGTTCGTTTTCCATCTACTCTAACCAAACAAAATTGGTACGTAATAATTTTCTTGACTGCATTTTTCCCAACTTTTGTATTACAGTGTGTGGAAGTACAATAAGTACTTCCCCAAACATTTTGCGGTTTTTCCAACATCTTGTCAGTACTGTTAAATAAGTTTTACTGTATTATTTTAATATAAATAAATAAATTTTTTGACTTCCCAACATAATATTTTCAAATACAAAAGTAAGGTTTAATTTTTTCCTAAACGTTCATCTGCAGGGACTATTTGGTATAATTACTACTACTAATACTAACACAGTTATTACAATTTTATGTATTGCTTTTTAAGTTAAAAAAAGTAACAATATGTAGAAAGGTTATAAAATCGGCTTATTGCTTAGGTATCATTTTGTTCTATTAATAACTACATTACCCACATACATATATGTAAGTGCACATGCATAAATATGAATATGTGCACTAGGGGCGGTCAACTTATCAATCAATAGAATGCTATCGACTTTTCTCATGTCAAATATGAGAAACCTAAATTCTACTACACTAAATGAAAAAGATTAATTTTCAGTCTGCCGGCTTAAAATTTTTTTTTTCAGTGTGTTGTGTTCGAAAAAGATATCAGAAAGAAACAATTATTCACCGCTATCGTAATTAAAATGGAAAATTTGCGTTCCCATAAAATTGTTTTACCCCATTCTCCCCTTAGGGGGAAATTGCCATCGTGGATGTCATGGGAACTCATGGCCGTGCTACCAGTGCGCAGTGAATATGAAAATATTATTACGACATGAATATATAATAAATCAGAAGAATATAAAATTAAAAAGTTATCAATGTACCTTGTAAAGAAAAAGCTGTGTAAAATTGTTTTGTTGCAATTAAAACTAAAAAAACAAATTACTACAAACGGTGCAATAATTTAACTACATCAAGAAGAATCTAAATAGACAACATCGTATTATTCGTAGGCTTTTGTAAGGTGAATTTCATCCCTTGGAAATATGAATTATGAATAAATCAGTCGTTGAGCTAAAGCGCTGAAACTTTTACAAAATAACAATCAATAGATCAGCAGTTCCTCGCATTAAAACTGAATACGACATCATTTAGCGATTTATTAACAAATCTGGTCCTAAAATAGTTTAGAATAAAGTTTAATATTCTAATTAAAAGAGGACGCTTCCTCAGCAAAAACGATGAGAACAAAGCAAAAGCAAAAACGAAAATAGTACGAACAAAATAACTGTTTAGCCGAATGCGATTTAAGCAGACGAATATGATTTGAATATAAACCTTTATCGGCGTTATTTTCTCAAACTGAATTACACCAAAAACATGCAACGACAAGGCGAAATTTAATAACAACTGCCATTATGGAAAATGGGAAAACGTTTTGTAAGAAAGAGTGTTTACCTTGTGGATTATTGTGTTGGAGGATGTATTTGACTCCTCCACGGCTCTGTATCTAAAATAAAAATCAAATTTTCCCCCATTACATTAACTTGTGGGCCCATCCAGAAGTTAAGTGTATGATCCGTACCTCAATAATTTTTCCTCTCCAATATACTCTTTTAATTCAACGACTTCCATTGAAAAGAAAAACTGATTTCAAATGCCTCGAAAATTATTTTTTTCAGGTTTCATATCATCATACATGTGTATGATGATACGCAACAGATCATCAACAACGTGCACAAGAAAAAAATCATTTTTTAAAAGCAAGCAATGTAAATATGTATGTACGTACATATATATGTATGTATATAATCATTGTTTTATGGAACACGCTGAAAATATTCAATAACAAAGAATTTATTTTAGAGTTTTCTATTATAGGTACATACATACGTATGCATGTACCCACATACGTAAGTAAATTGAAAAGAAAATCACACTTAATGGCAATGTTTAGCATTATAATTCAAAAATAATGCAATTATATGCAATTTTTTGTTAAATAAATTTTACTATAACGTTAACTGATAAATAATTAAGAAATACATTGTGCTTTTCTTTATTTCATTGATATTAAAAAGAATTGGTGTCACCCAGTGGTTGAACTTGAGCATATTAAGAATTATTTAAATAAAAGTTTTGCAGCCTGTGTTAAATCCCGGTAGTGGATCTGATATTGAAATTCAGAAAAAATCGGCCCATATATACCCCAGATATAGCGTCTCCCGATATTTCAAGAAATCGGCTTTAAAAGCCAAATAAAACAACTTTTCGCACCAAAAATCAATCAGAATGTATGTACCATTGTGAAGGGTATTTAAGATTCGGCCCAGCCGAATATAGCACTCTTACTTGTTAATGTTCTTTTTTGGCATTTATTATCCCATTTTGAAGTCCCATTAAATTCAATTCAATAATAAATACAGTATTACTCAAAAATCTAACACTATTGTTAGTACAAATAAGTTCACTATGAATTCAATTAATTATATTAACACTTAAATACTGAACACTATTGAAAAATCGATGGCACAATATCCACAAATTTTGATCCACATAAATTGACCTGGCCTAATGTGCACAAAAATATGTTTACTTATAAATATTTCTTTCTATGAACGCTCGGGTGTATTTGGTAGTAGATATCATATAATTTTGTAGGTTTATTTAAGATTTTTAGTTTGGAAAAAAAAATTATGCAATTAATGCCCATTCATGTTGTATGGCCACCAAATATGGTTGGGCAACTGGTTGGTTTTGATTCTTTGCCATTTTTTATTTTTAGTGCCCACTTTTTCAAGCTTATTTGTGAGTTTTATATGATTGCGTAAGCAAGACTGCAATTCATTTTTAAGTGAGAGATACATAAGATACATAATATTGGGTGGGAGAAGCAGCATAATGCATTACCAAACGATTTTTAATTTCAAATAATCTGCGGCTACAGTCTGCAAGCATCAGCACTCCAGGGGCTTTCTTCAACTTTGCATGTATAACCATATACTTTTGTATTTTCAGTTCATGTAGGCTTATTTGAGAGTAGGCTTTTTAACAGATCTATATTAAAACAGCCAAAATTAATACAGCATGAGTAAAATTTGTATTCAAAGTAAAGAGAAATATTTTTCCAAAATACCATATTCACCAACATTTTGTAATCTCCAATTAAAATATTACAGTTTTACTTTTCAGTACAGAGTACACATAGGTACTTTGAGTTTGGTAATTAAAGTGTAGTTTTGCCATTCTTTTAATAGAAATAAAACAGTAGTAAAATTTTGGGGTTTTAGTTGATGTATGAATTACATAATTTTTAGTGCATATTTTCTAACATAAATTGCAAATTTATGTGGAAAAATGTATTTTGAGAGCAGAAGTATTGGAAATACAATAAATAAAATACTGGAGTCTTAGTATTTCAAATACAAAATACCTAATACATTCATGAATCATATTTAACATACAGATACAAGATACGTATTTGTATTTTAAATACGTGCTTCAAATACTACCTAGCCTATGTTATGTTACCTAAAATTATGTTACCTAAAAGCAAAAGGCCGTAACTGACAAAAAATTCAAAATCGACTTTTTACTGGATTATGATGTATTAAACTAAAATATTTTTTTTTTTTAATTTTTTTTAGACGAATTTTATTAACAAACTTATTAGGCTGTAACTACACTATCAACAACTGTATATGCGAAAAGGCTGTAACTAGACTAATTAATTTTACTTTGTAATGTGAGCGCTGTTTCTCTCCATGTAACCAATAATTAATTTTAGTTTTTTCTTAAATAAAATGCATTATTTTCTCAAATTTGTGAAATTAGCAGTAGCTAATTGTGTATATCTTATATTGAAAACACAAATAATACAAAGAAAGAATGTAGTTTGAATAAATACATAGTTAGTAAGGCTAAACAGATAAATTTTTCGTCCTAAATGTATATAATAAATGGGTGGCTCTTATGGCTTCTTCTTGGTATTAGAAAAAACAGTTTCAAAAATCGATGTGCATTCTGAAATTACTGTATTTAGCATATCAATATAAAAGTACGAAAAGGCCGTACTACTGACCAACAAATGTAAGCTCTATCACTGATTTACAAATATCAAATAGAAGAACAACACTGGCTGGCAAATGTCACGTAAAAATGTTATGACTTTCTATTTTATACAGGTTGAATTGTTCCGCCAACGTGACATTTGGTTTCGGTAGGCACTTACATTGTCTTAATATGCCAGAAACACATGTCCAATCCATAAGCATACATAGACGTTCGCATACCTAGGCCTTAACGGCTCATTGTTACTTTACGTTGTATGGGGACACCTGGTAGTTTTTGACTTGTTGTTGTTTTTAGCATTTGCTATTGTACGGCATATATGAGTACATATATTGTGCACATTTCATCTATCTATCTCTTACAGTTTGGGAGCTACGGCTAATTGTTACTTTATCTTGTATAGGGACACCTGATAGTTTTCGACTTGTTGTTGTCTTTAGCATTTACTGTTGTAAAGCATTTAAAATACATACACTGTGCGAATTTCAGCTCTCTATCTGTTACGGTTGGAGAGTTATAGCTAACTGGTGGTTCTTTTCGTTGTATAGGGACACCTGGTAGTTTGTTGTTTTTAAAATTTGTTATTATAGCGGCAAGATACAACAACATCCTGGGAAAATTTCAGTTCTATAGTTCTTACTGTTTCAGACGAACGGAGGGATCGACGTGGAAGCCTCGGTAATAGGGTTCCGTTTCGAAATATATAAATGGGCTGATACTAATACTATAGGTCAGCATACGGTAGGGGGGGAATTCTTGACCTGAGGATAACTCCATCTTTTCCTCCGTTCTGGTTCCGCAACTTTTCCTATTTATTCATCCTGGGAAGACTTTTTATAACTTAAATTCATGTAACGCGAGTAACCCTAACGGTATCACATACCCTACGCCCATTTCCCTGAGCTAAGTCCGAAGCAACGCTGGGGTTGCAGACCCGTGATAACGAAGAATAAGCTGATTGTTCGTTACAATTCTGATGCGTGCGGAACCCTAAAAAAACCACAGTTTGTGGACTCGTGGCAGCGACATGACTAATTAAACTATTGCCCATTCTAGTGTAGTCTATGGATACGCAAATGTCATGGAAGTAACGCAGTAAGCGACATATCAACGAATTCTAAAAATATTCAAGAAATTGCAACTTCAACGCTCTAATTCAAACAAATTGGTAATTTTGTTCCAAACAAAGCCATGCATACACAAACAGTTATTAAAACCCACAATCTCTGAACTCTACAAATATTCTTTCAGTCCATGTAGATATAAGAGCTCGCTGTCTTATAAACACATGTACACACATGTGCAGATATGAGTGTGTGTGTGTGTGCTTGCATTATAAATAAGGTTTTATAATCTGTCTGTGTGGGTGCAATGAACCAAATGAAATAAAAAATTTAAAGCTCTAAAGAAGAAACTATTCCACACATGCCTGAGCATGGGCATTTGTACACAACCAGACACACACAATCACATTCAGGCATATACGTACATATAAAATATAATTTTTTTTTAATCTCACATGTGCATTTAAAGGAATATAAGAAACTATTTACATACTATGCTCTCATACATACATATATAAATAAGCAAATATTACCTGCATTTATAACAATCTGGAAAATACTTTATTCTTTTATATTGTTGTTTGTAGTATTTTTATTTTATAGTTTTATTTCCTTTTTATATTTAGTTTGTTGCAAATAATGAAATGTGAATAGAACAATTGGTGGCCATTGCTGGGCAAATCTTATTTCTTGGTAATTATAATTTCACAACTGGTTTAAGCCGAAAAATAGAAAAAATATTATGGCTGTTATTCTGCTTTAATATTTTATTAGATTTTTCTTATATTTGGAAATGAGGGAAGCTGAAAGGAAGCTTCCTTGTAAGCATATATGTATGTGCATATGTACACTAAGAAAAAATGTAAGGGTAAGATGACAGTATGCAAAGAGCAGCATATGATTGTTGAAATATATGTTTGCAGATAACCATACGCTGTGGTAGGCAGCCATATTATAGTTAAAAATAATATCTAATATTTAGTTATTTTGACCCTTTTTTTTCTTATATTTTATATATTTATTTGGCTTAAGGTCTTTTTATTAGAAAATTTGAGTATTAGAGTATTTTTGTCAATATTGCGCTCTCTTTCGGATAGCTTCTTCAGGACAATAATAATAAAAAATGTTTTGATTGGTTAAAAAAAAATAATTAAATTATGTGAATACATTGAGTTCCGACCAATAGCAATGGTAAATAAAGCACACCAGCTGCAAGTCCCAGCGACTGCCACGGGATTTTGAATAAAACACACAATCCAAGTAGCAAAGTGTATTTACATTAAAATTCCTACATTAAATTCAAACAATGTAAGAGAATATAATTCTTAGCAATTAATTAATAAATTGTGATACATACTTTTTGGTGCGGAAATCACCAAGATAAAATTCAAAAAATTACTTGACGCTACGCGCAAACAGCTCGTATGATTTTTGATTACAGAATAAAGATGGCTGCAAAAAGGCGCCTGTTCTTGAGCTGACCTTAAATACTTTCGTTATTTGGAAAATTAGTACAATCAGAAAATCATAATTTGGCGATGCCAGACTTATAAAATAAAATCATTAATTTTGGTGTTGGCGTTAACAGCAATACTACTTTTTTTTATCAAAAATATTTGAGAAAATTATAAGCCAACAAATGCATGAGTATCTTTCAAATGAGAAATTGTTGTCTGAAGAACAATTTGGTTTCATGAGTGACAAAAGTTATACAACAGCTTTAATAGATGTAGTTGAATATATATGACGCTTGATGACAATATGGCGGCATTCTTGATTCTTCTTGATCACAGCAAAGCTTTCGACACTGTTGATCACTCAATCTTATTAAGAAAGAAATATATTTATTTTTCAAGTTCGGCTTGCAACCCTATTTCCTTCTGCCTTGCCCATCGTTCTCAAGTAGTGAACGTCAATGGTAGTATGTCCGATTCACTTAACGTTAAGACAAGTTGTAAAGAGTTCTTGGTTTCCCCAGTATATGCTCAGCCTATTTCTGGGTTCTTCCAATTAAATAGCCACGACTTTTGGGCTGTTTTCTCTTTATTATATTTTCTTTACAAAAATTCTTATTGGATACTTTTACTTATGTCTTGTTGCTATGTTAAGAGACTGCCTACGCTCGGACTCCTGTCGGGACTTGGATGATATCCAAGTGATTATAGTCTCTATGCTTCGGGGTGTAAACTCAGCGATACCCTATGCCTTTCCTGCTTCCATATCTTATTCCGTCATATTTTATATTGCTGTGAAATTTATGATAATAAATATTGCTACCTTTAAGCCTTGCGAGACAAGCAGGGCTATTATATAGAGTCAAAATCTTCTTTAAAGGTTTGATTTACCATCACGTTAGGACATAAATAATTCAAATTTGGTTGGACACCATAAAAGGTGTCCAACTAATTCAACATCTATTTGTATGTATATAAATGCCAAACACCAGCCTGTGCTTTACTTATGTGGGTGCTGGTGAATAGTCAAAATTAACAATCTACTCACTTTTAATTACATTTATGTTGACAATTTTTTTATTTATTACATATTAAACTATTTCTTTGTAATTTATTTTATATTAAAGCTCTACAAAATTTAAAAATCCATAATAAGCCAATTAATCAACTCAAAATCACACCAATTATTATTCGCCATAACATAATCATTTTGATATGAATGTGGTAATATTTCTAGCTAATAAATAACTAATAATTAATTTGGATCCTGTGAAAATAATTTAATTAAACGCGAATATTAAACGAGTCATTAATTTTTGCGTAACACAATAAAGACAATACAAACACATGAGCTGTAATAGATTATAAACATTTTACAAAAGTTTTCCACAGTTTGATTTTTGAAATTCATCATAAAAGCACAAAAACGACAAAAAAAAAGAATAGAAATACCAAATAGAAATATAAAACAAATACCTCTAATTAGAAAACAATGGCTGACCACAATACAATAATTAACTATTTGCTATTGTCCATAGTATTTTTTCACACAAAAGGATGACAAAAATTGGTTTATGTGAAAGAGTTTGTGTGCATGCGTATGTGCGTGCGTAAAATTATAAATAATAAACTTATTCTGTTCTCTTTTATAATGAATTCCTGATCGAATACGTGTGCATGTGAGCTTTTATAAAGTGCAGTCACGTTTTGTATTTATCACACAATATTTGATGTTCTTTGTATTTGCAGGCTAGTGCACATTTTTGATAAGCAGATGCGAGTATCAGAGAACTGCAGCAAGTGAGTGTTTTGCCTTCAAACGAATGGCACTGTGTATTCCACTGTTTATGTTTTTCGCTTAAATATTAAGCAGTTCCATAAGACTGTTGAGTTTATACTACTCCAGTTTATAACATAAACAGCAAAGTTTGTATTCATTTGCTGCTTAATTTGGTTAAACAAAATATATCTCTTCATACTGGGCAAGCGCTTTTGTACTTTTGGTTTGTAGTCACATATTTTCTGAAAGCATTATGCTTTCATTTAAAAAACATTTTTTCATATAAAATTTGATCTAAAATGTATTTCAACAACATTTTAAATTTTATGAATACCAGTGTAAGAATTTAGACAAATTCAAAAATTTTCAACTTTCTGTCAAATGCGGTAGTTATACCGATGTAGAGAGCTTTAGCATATAAGGAAAAACAAAAAATAAAAAATAAATGCTTGGAATATTTTTCTTAGGTATATCTTTGTTATGGTAACACATTTTCTCAAATAAAAATTATCAAAACGTACTATAAAAATGGTGATTCTGCCACAGCCACATATTGTGTTTTAAGTGGAGATTATAGTTTACATAATCGTCCAAATACGCAAGCAATTGGCAAAATTGTGAAGAAGTTTGAAAAGACTGGAACAGTTGCAGATATTTTGATTCCTGTGATTCATCGTTTCACTCGTTCCGCTGAAAATATCGCTTCGGTAAGTGAAAGTGTTGCCGATGACCCGAATGTGTCAGGTTAGGACTGTCTTATAGCACATTATGGCGTATTTTGCATCTAGATCTACACGTACTGCTATATAAAGTGCAGCCCACACCAGAACTGAAGCCAGCTGACCATTTACAACGTCGTAGATACGTGGAATAGGTGCTTGAACAACACGCGGTGGAAGGCAATTTTTCGACCAAAATTTTCTTCAGCGATGACGCACATTTCTCACTTGGTGGGTATGTTAATAAACAAACTTGTCATATTTGGGACTCTAAAAATCCTCAAGTAATTGGAGAGAGGCTATTACATCGAGAAAAAGTCACTGTTTGGTGCGCTCTTTGGAGCGAATGTGTGATTGTACCTTACTTCTTCGAAAACGACGATGAAACGACTGTCACCGTCAATTCGGAGCCTTATGGTCAGATGAAAACCGACTTTTTTTTGCCTGCTATTGAAGAATACGACTTAGAGAATCTACGGAGTTTTATTGCAAGAAATATTTCCTGGTCGCGCAATTTCTCATCGTGGCGATATCAACTGGCCACTAAGATCATGCGATTTGACACCATTAGAATTTTTTTGTGGGGCTACTCGAAATACCGTGTTTATGCAGCTAAACCTTTAAAATCCCACATTCGTCAAGTTATTTCTGGGATAACGCCTAATATGTGTAAAAAAGTGGTCGAAAATTACCTCAAAGAAATCAATGTTGGCAACACTTCTTGTGCTGTTGTTTTAAATGATGCAGTGGTTTACACATAATAAAAAAGAAATATCATGAAAAAAAAAACATTTTTTATATGTTTTATTAATGTGTACTTTTGAAACTGCAGAATGGATAACCCTTTATATTAAAAAGTTTTTGTTTATTATATAAGAATTTGGAAAACGTAAAATATCAATAAGAGGCCAGATATAAAAAATTATTTTATTTAAAATTAAAAATAAAAACTTTTTTATTTATATATTTATTTTCTTGAGCTAAAGGTTTTTATTTGTTAAAAATATTTAATTATTTTTGTATATATTTTTTTCTCCTTCAGATAGCTTTTTGAGGACAATAATAAAGAAAATAGTTTTATTGGTTTTTTTTCAAAAATCAATAATAATAACAAAAAAAAATATCGAGAAAAATAATTAAATATTTCTAACAAAAAAAAAATCTTTAGCTCAAGAAAATAAATATATAAAATGTAAAAACAGTGGTCGAAAAAACCAGATAATAAACTTTTTTTTATTTATATCAAAGACTTAACAAAAAAATAATTACGATCGGAAAAAATTTTGCACAGACATACCCACCTCCCATTTAGCTTTTTTTTAAGTGCCAAGCTTTAGCTCTTGTCTTCATTAAAATGCGCTAAAAATATTTTTTTTATATCAGGCTTGTTTTTAGTATTTTACGTTTTTGAAATTCTTATTTAATAAACTGTATATGTAATGCTCACAAACTTATCAGACCACAGCTTAAGAAATACAAAACAATTTTGAATTCTTAAAACGTTAAGCTTCTCTGTTTCGCCCTCTATTTGCACTGAGTTTCTTTAAATTTAAGCTAAAACTATCTGCCTGAAAATAACAGAAATTTGAAATAATATCTAAAGCCATTAAATTCCAATTGTTACCTAAACGAAGATTTAGCTAACACCAACTGTTTTAATGCTCGCTGCTCCTTCTCAGAAGTTCTATTTAAGCCTGCTACTGGCACATTTCATCAACCAGGCTTGTGGCAGATTTCCTTCTCATCAGTAGCTCGTATTGTTTATGTTTCGAATAGCTAATGAGTTTGCTAATTTATTTTGTTTAGAGCGTTTTGTAAATTTTCCATTGCACCTGGCCCAGTTGAAAATAAGCAAGAAATATGATGATAATGATGAGGCTATTGATGATGTGCATGTCTAACTAAACGGACATGCACACGCATGTACATTAGGGCAAATGCTGGAAAAATATATGGTCTGAAAGAAAAATGCATGTGCTTGAAAAATATCAAAACCCAAAATCTTTGCCCCTTTTTACAATTCTGCACTTTGGGGTGGTCAAGCTTTAAATCCACCATCTTCAAGCACCAGGAATCGTACTAATGCTCGCAAATATATTCTGCACATTTGTAAAGAATAGAATTTGACGACAATGTTGTTGCTTGACTGGTTATCCACATACAGACGTATGTATGTGGCATGGTGTTTTTGTCATATTTATATGCAAATATTCAATGTACCCCCAGCTGTATACAGCAGTAGATGGCCGAAGTTAGTCTTTTGTAATAGTCAATGGTCATTTAGTTTTGTGCATGAATTCATAAATATTCCAATTGTTGATTTATCTACCTGCAACGTTTAGTTGAAGACCCAAATTGTATGGCACAACCGGAGAAGCTGTATTGGCTTGAATGAATTCTTCACTTGAATATGAATGATGAGATGTGTGTATGCATGTGTGAGTTGTTGCTGTCTGAGCAAAACAAGTGTTGCAATTAGCCAGGTTATTGTTCATGTGTTATTTTTTATTATTGTTACTTTCTCTATAAAATCATGTTTTGAATTTAATTTTAGTTTTCATTGAAATTATTTCTTTTTTTTCTCCTCTCTCTCTCTCTCTCTCTCTCTCTGCATACAGCAGCCTGTACAAATGAGTGAGTGAATGTATGATTAAACCAATTATTTATTTTACCTGACGTATGAGTAATAAAATTGTTTTCGATTTTATTATGGCAAAATTCTATTAGGCAAACATTGTTGCATTGTAAAGTATTTAAAGCAAATATAATTTCTATGAATGTATTTTATTATTTTTAAAAACATCTGTATTTAAAGTATTTTTTCCATTTGCAGCCAAACGAGACTAAAACAAGTAAACAAATTTTTAACTTCAAAAAGGACATTTAAAGGTTGTTCGTAGTTTTGTTTTTGTCCATTTATTTTATGTTGCTGCATGTCTGTTTAGCTATTAATTAAATAAAACCTAAATAAACAAAAACAAATCTATGCTTCAGTACATAGAAAATTATAAATAAAGTATGCAATTGATAAACAAAATAATTGTGTTGTTTTTGTTTTTACATTCCAGCAGACTTTTGATGTGTGTGTAAACGTTTTAATAAAAGTGTTTAGGTAAAAGTTTATTAATATTTATTAGCATGAACTCAAAAAGTTAGCATTACTTTAGCCTCCAGAGTTTGGCACAGGTATAAGGCAGTATTTTGCTTAAGGAGTTTTTGAATTAAGGGCCCTTAGGGATGCTGAGCATATGGTAGGTACAAAAATAATGCATAAACATGCTATTGCTAAGAAATATATAATATTACACAACTAATTCGGTTGCCTGTTTTACTTTTGAAAGCGATGTACAAAATGACTTGATATTAATTCAAGAAATGACAAACCAAGGGTTGAACTTGAGCCTGAAAAAGTAATTTAATATAAATGTATTACAATACAATAAATCAATGAAATTAAAATTTTCAGTAAAAATACTAAGATTTTCAGTAAAACTGTCAAAATTACTTACTTATAAATATAGATTAATTCATACCAACTGCTGTTGGTATGACGTTATGGCTCTTTGAGCATGAACATGTAGTGCCATGGCCAAGATGTCATTCGACATCGTGGAAGTACAGGCGAAATATATATTTATGTTATTTTCGTAATTGTAGCTACAGGATTGAATTATTGTTAGTCACTGTAGTTACATTTGTAAATTTGTACGCACATACATACGTACACACCTGAATTTTTCTTTTGTTATTTAAAAATTATTATAAAAGCTAAAAACGCAAATTCGTTGTTAGTGTTTTGCATACGAATTTAATGACCGCTAGTTTCGGTCTTTTTCTGGAATTCTTTAGTTATTAAGACCAAGGCGAATCAAGTACAGGTGGTCGCAATTCAATTCGCTTCAACATTTTCTCTCGAGACGTCATACATTTTCTTGTCGTTTGCTATCAGCTTTGACAACTTACCGTCTAATTCATAAAAATTATAACAGGTTTATAAAGCTCTTATTTGACAGAATTTCCATACAAATATGTCAAATAACAGTCTTATAAGCCTAACATAAATATATAAAAATTGTCAGATTTAGCAGTAATTTTTTTAATTCATGGCGAAACCTCCCTAAAAATCTAAGTGATTTTCCGTTACCAAATTTACTTGCGGCTTAGCTTAAAAGCTTCGTATGTGGCTTACATCTACTGGTAAGCAGAGACGGATGTAAGTGGAAGACTCTAGAAATGCTTTGGTACTACTCCTTGGCCTCTACAAGGATAAATTATACTAAACATAGTCCCTTACATATTTTCACTCTGATAAGTAAAAGCAGTGACTTGCGGGGTAAGCGAATTGAGAAAAAAAGTAAGGAAATTAATAAACAATGCTGGAAATTTTTCTCTGTTATTTGTTTAATACAAGCTTTAGCTATAATACTATTATTATTTTAGTTTGGTGGGTAAAAGATAGTTTTCTTTTTTACCATCTAATTTTTTTCTTCTTCACATCTGCCCATCTAACACCTAATTTCTTTAGGCCCCTGGGCACTCCTAACAACTGATGTGCTTTTATATGTTTTCTTAATTTAAACAACAACAACTTCATATAAATGGTAGTTTAATAATAGAGCAAACTAATTACCATCATTTTACTTGATTTTTTTCTCTTTTTGTGATTTTTTATTCATGCAATAGCAATTTTCCAAAACAACTTTGCATAAACTTTTTTTATTTAAACATTTTTACACATACATATGTATTTTATAGTCGTTTATCTACACGTAAAAGTTGAGCCAAAACTCCTACAACCTTTGAAGCAACAACTGCAGTTAACAGAATTAAAAAAAAAGAAAAAAAGAAAACAGCAACAGTTTACAGTTTTCACTGCACTTCAAACAATGGCCTCTTGGAGTTTATGTAGGGAATCAAAATGAATGCCCAAACAGAGTTTCAGGGGAAAAGTCACTCGGTCGTTAGGTGCCATTTAAGTTTGTGTGCGTAAAAAAATTAAATAAAAACAACAGCATTTATGCCAACTTTACTAAAAAAGTTTAACACACAGATGTAAATGTAAATGTAGGAAAATAGTTTTTTGTAAAGTCTGACGAATTTGTTATACAGTGCAGAGCTAATTTGATTTATATCTATATCTTTTCGTGTCACAATGTTTTTTCTCGCTTATAGCCGAGACTACTAAAAAAAAATTTGATTATATTTCATTTAAATTTTTTCTAAATTAAGTTGAAAAAGAAATGTTTGCTGAATAACTATGTCAATTGAAATGCTTTCTGCTTTGCAATAGTGTTCGTTGGCAAATCAAACGTACACAATTTTTCGAACTGGAGTTCGAGAAAATTAATTCTCCAAAGCTTACAAACCGATTTCAAAAATTATTTTTGTTCCTTGAAAAAGTTTATCTCTAAGCTGGGATTATATTTTTTTCTTAAATTTTTTTTAGTTCGTTACATTAATTTTAGGATATTAAAATTTCAGCTTAATATTATTGAAAACTTTTTTTTGAGCCACACCAATGGCTGGCCAGGTTAACTGGTCTATATATATGTATATAAAAATCTCGTGTCAAGATGTTTTTACTCCCTTATCTCCGAAACTACTGTGTCGATTTCAATGAAATTTTGCGTAGCACAGAATTATAGATATTTAGTCAGTAGGAAATTAAATACACAATGTAAAATGTAATATTATAAAGATAATGTTAACACAGTTTTTAAAAATGTACATAGTTCTATGAGTAACATTTGTTCTTTAAAATTTAAGTTAAGACACAACATATTTGAGATATTAACAAAACAAATGCTAGTCGTAGAATTATTAGTTGTTAGTTTGAATATGTATGTGTTTTTCGTTAAGGTGTAAATATTCTTTAAAAAATTTTTTTTTGAGCTTAAAAATTTTTTAAATTTTTATAACTCAAAATTTTGCATTGTTATTGTTATTGTTTTTTAAAATAATATTAAAAAATATTCCTGAAGACGCCAACAAATTGTGGGCGAAATATTGAAATAAATAAATATTTGTGTTTTGTAGCAGGTGTCCCCATTCAACGAAAAATTGCAATTAGCTATAACTCTCGAACCGTAAAAGATAGAAGGCTGAAATTTGCTTAGTGTATATATTTATAGATGCTTTACAACAACAAATGCTAAGGACAACAACAAGTTAAAAACTACCAGGTGTCCCAATACAACCTAAAGTAACAATTAGCCGTAGCTGCTAAACTGTAAAAGACAAAGAGCTGAAATTCGCAGAATATATGTGTTTACATATGCCCTACAACAGCAAATGCTAAAGACAACAACATGTCAAAAACTACCAGGTGTCCCTATACAACGTAAAAAAACATTAGCCGTAACTTTCAAACTTTAAGAGACATAGAGATGAAATGTGAACAATATATGTACTCGCATGTGGCCTACAATAACAAATGCTAAAAACAACAACAAGTCGAAAATTACCAGGTGCCCCTACACAACGTAAAGTAACAACTAGCCGTTACTCTCGACCCGTGAGAGACATAGGGATGAAATTTGCACAATATGTGTATTCACATACGGTCCACAACAACACTTGCTAAAAACAACAACAAATGTAAAACTACCAGGTGTCCCTTTACAACGTAGAGTAATAGCTATAACTCTCGAACCGTAAGAGATACATAGTCGAAATTCGCACAATGTATGTATTCCCAGATGCCTTACAACAACAAATTACAACAACAAGTGGAAAATTACTAGGTGTCCCCATACAACATAAAGTAGCTTTAAAAACATAGAGATGAAATTTATAAAATATACATATGTATTCACATACGCCATTCCATACATACATTACACATACATACGTACGGAACCCTAAGAGTGCGAGCCAGCCTCGTACTTGACTTAATTTATTTATTTCTTTCGAAGTCCAATTATATACAAATATTTTTTTAAGAATTTAAAATATTGTGTTGTAGAAAATTTAGCCTTTTGATAAATCAATTTTGAAAATTATTTTGATTTTCAAAAACGTTTCCTAGTAAAATGGTCGCATAAATTTTTAACTTAATTTAAGTTCAAAATTTTTCGAAATCAAAAAAAAAGAAATCAAGTTTTCAAATTCTTTTTACTTTTACATATCATTCACTGACATTAACATATATGCAATTGCATTGGAATCTTTTTTCAAATTGAAAAAATTGTGTCTTGATTAAGATCCATTAGTTGTGATAAGATGTCTTCAGGTTTTGTAAATATTTGTCAGCTAAGAGATCTTAAAAAATATTACAAAAAATACAGTTTTCGAATAACTCGCCAATTCACAAATCGATTTGTAGAGTCAGGACTGCATCATGTTATAAGTAAAATAAAAAAAATATTTCCTTTCTTAGTTTAATAAAATGTGCCGTTGTTATAGAAAGTGAGTTTTGTACGGAATGAATTTTAATCACCTTCAGGTTGTTTATTTTCTTTTGTTGGGGGCAGCGGATGTCTTTCCTTTTCCTTTTCTTTCTTTTCGACTATGATAGATATTTGTTTTTCTTTAGAAATTTTCTATTTCTATTGCTTTACGTCCATGATTATCTATTTTTGATGTCATCACAAGTACGTGTTCATCATACGATGGACTCGTGCGAACGGGACATTTCTTTATTCACTTCCCAGCAGCCTGTCTACTTAATCTGTTATACAAAACAAAGCCACATTAGTGCGTGGTAGGATCAGCCAGTTAGTAAACAAACATGAAATAGACATCGTCATTTAAGGAGCTTGGCTTTGATGCAAATAACTTCTCTGAGGTTATAGAGGGGCTAATATGCTTCTCGCAGCCCAAATCAAGGTGCACTGCATCTTTAGACTGCCTTTGTTTTATTTCTTTTTGAGCTTTAAGTTCTAATGAGAGTCAGCATATTTTTCAAATACTTAAGAAAAACACATTATCTTGATTGGCTCAGCTTTGTGGGCAAACTCTTTCAGGAGTCATGGTTCTACTAACTACCCGTCTAAGGGTAATGTCGCCAGACTTGTAGTTGCTACAGAGAACGACGAGCTTAAGAAAAGCCAACACCGGCTTCATCAGGCTTTTCTTTGAAGAACATTTAATTTCTCATGCAAAGTTTCATAATTATATTCTTATATACATATATTTTTTTTTCTTGCAGGTCATTATTACTTTAAGTTTTCCATATGATTATCAGGGTTGATACATCATAGTCGTAGGTAAGTACTAGAAGATAATGGTGGTTTTTGCCTGGTAGTGTGTAGTGTGTAACAAGTAAAATCTTGCATAGCACATTATTAGCAAACATAAAAAAATCAAACATAATTTATTGAAGGTGGCAGAAGAGTTTTAAATATTTTGTTTATATTTCTTCATATCAAACGAAATGTTTAATATACCTGCTATAATGCCGGAAGTAAAAATCATAAAAACAGCACAAAAGACTGGAACATGAAACATAAAGCAGGTGTAAAAATTGCAACACATTTTACGTAGCCGTGCAAGAGTCAGCCTTTATTATTAAGCAAACTTAAACAAGACCAACTACACTTCATTTCTTCAATTCAGAGTTTGTTTATTACATCGTTATAAAATGATACAGAACTGTGGTGGGAAAGGCGAGTTGCTGAGTGACACTGGAATATGTAAACCAGAAAATTTCGTTCACCAAGACAGTTTATTAAAATATTTCGTTGAATTGTTCTCCTTCATTGTCAACGGCTTTTAATTGATGTTCTTCGTTTGCGTTACTAAAAAATACACGATAAAATTAAGCAATGTAAATCTTGTGATATTCTAACAAGATCGCAGACACAGGTTCATGTCTTAAAAAAAAAGCTCTGCTGAAAATGTTCGCTTGTCAGATAACACAACCAAGCAATGTGTTTGATATATATGTTTTTTGGGAAATCCCTGAAAGATGTATGCCTTTCACACGAGACTTGTTCTGCATTCCAAATACGAAAGAAACAGCTCTTTTTAGGGCACACAAAAATTGTAAATAAAATTTTGCCAGCATAAATACATTAAACATAAATACATACATAATTGTGTATTAAATAGCTGCACACAGAAGAATAGTTAATCAGTTTTAGTACAGACACTGTATACCGAAGCTATATATATACATATATATAATAAGCATTATCAAAAATAAAGGAAAAATACAAATTTGTATAACGTCAAATATAACAAGTCTCCAACTTTTTGTCGAAAAGTATTCGTGATGAAAATCTGACGCGATCGGAAGACGTAGAATGCAAAGTTTCGCTTGCGAAAATTCGCTTGCTTGTTTTATGGAAACACCTAAAGTAAACTTTTTGTATCTTATTTTATGTTTATAATTTTCTTTTCGGTCACATTGATTCCCAGCAAACCCGTGAATTTTGCCCAAAGAGAAAAGACTAAATAATATAAAAATTCAACCATTTCTGTTTTATAAAATTAATGCTGGATACCTTTAAACGGAAGTTGTATAAAGTACAATCATTTGCACAACAAGACACATGAAATTTAAACCGCTTAGTGTAAACATTTTTGTTCTGCGTGTGTGTTTCGTTTCTCCTTCTTTTATGCACTTAAGGATACGACAATATTTTTGGTTTTTTTTTGTATTTATTTTAAAGAAAAAAAAAAGTTACATAAAATAAAATGTAAAGCAATACATTTAACTCTATTTTACACTGTTGTCCACTGATGCCTGAGGAATTCAAACACCTACACATTAAATCAACACAAACACACATGCTTCCTTGCATTGCAATATTCTTTTAAATTGTTAATTGAATTTCTGCACAAGTGTAGTGTAAGCAATTTACCACAAACCATATTATCATCATTCATGTTTTACTTTAAAACGAACCTGTACATATAGATGTATACATGTGGGTGTGTGTGCGCCTTGATGGTGTGAGTTTGTGTAATGTATTTTTTTGAAACAGCATCAAAGTAATATTATTACAAGCATAAATATTTTTCTTTATTTTATTCTTACTGCTGTCATGTACACTTTTTTTTTTAATAGTTTAAAGTTTATTTTGAGCTCTTCATTTATGCATGAGCGACTTAAGATTTTAAGTCAATTTGCATGAACAGTTAATTAGTTGCTGCATATGTTTGTTGTTACTAAATTTTTATATCAAGACTTATAAGATTACAACTAAAACCATGCTCAAATATAGTTCCATGTAAGACAGTTTACATAAGTGCAGAAAAAGAAAAAAATTCTTTTCAGGCCAGAAACTTTTGCAGGGCTTTTCTTATTACTAGTGTAATGATCAAGTTCTTGTTTAAAATGCTATTGAGCAAAGGCGTGTGATCAATAAATAAACAGAAAAATACCAATAAGGAATTATATTTCTTATCTGTTATAACAGCCAATTGAAATGTATTATATTAGGTTTATATTTTGATACTTTTAAGAATACAGAACGTCAGTAACTGATGGTTTCTCGTTGCATGAAGGTTGTGAAGGAAATTAAAAGTTCGGCAAATGTATAAAAGTGTGTGTTGCTTTTAGGTTTGTGTTGAAATTTGGGGGTATAGTGAAATCCAAACCAGGTACATGAACCAGGATTGGTACTAGTTTTATTGGCGTTAGTTCTTGCTAGCACTTTAACTAGAGGTACTCGTCAAGATCCAGCTAAAACAAGCTTAAATGCTTTATGATAATGAATCTAGTTTTCTTTATTCCATTCTGCCTTATATACAAAAATAATTAACAGTAAATTGCTTGAGTCACTGTTTGTTGCCGATTTTAATCCAGAGTCATAATTGGACCATTTTTCTTCGAAAATGAGCAATGAGTGGCCGTTACAGTCAATGGCGATCTTTATGTTGAACGAATTTTTGTTCACAACAATTGCAGAGGAGGATATTGGCAATATTCGGTTTCAACAGGACAACACTACGTGCCACACTCGATGTTTTGCGCCGTTAAAAAAAAATTTATTTGCCGGACCCTTTAATAAAAATTAATTGAATTGTCTGCAAATTTTGTTTTGTGGTTTCTTGAGTCAACATTTTTTCTTATTTTGACCCCAATCGCAATCGTAAAAGCACGTTGCTGGAGTTTAGTTTCCTGTTTTTTAAATGCTTTTTTAAATATCAAATTTACTTAAAACATAATCATATTTCTTAAATTAAAAACATAAAATCGTTTTACATGTTTGTGAAATTAAGCATGTGGAAATGAATATATCTATTA
The DNA here is from genome assembly GCA_963662145.1 of Sturmia bella. Taxonomy (NCBI): domain Eukaryota; kingdom Metazoa; phylum Arthropoda; class Insecta; order Diptera; family Tachinidae; genus Sturmia; species Sturmia bella. The sequence continues at coordinate 52,699,798 of OY759170.1, read as the reverse complement.
TTTAAACTAAATATACACATTTGTACATATATTAATGTTTATAGATATGTAAAAAACACATTTATTTGAACCACTTTAAATTTCCGCTTAACAAAACAATGTGCATTGATGTGAAATTTTTTTTTATAGATATTTTCTTTTTCTTCTTACACGAATAAATGTTTAAGGCCCATGTTTGTATACGTTTTTTTTTTCAATTATTTTAAAAATCATAATGTCCAGATGTTTTGATTCCAAATCATTTCATTCAAGTATTATAAGGCTTGATAAGCAAATACATACAACATACTTTTTAAAAAAAGAAAAAAAAAAAACACACACACATGAAGTCCAGCACAACAAAAACATTTATTTATTTTTAACAAGTTGTAAGTTTCATGTAAAGAGACAGGAAACAGTTAAGCAAATGCCTTAAGAAAAAAATACAACGAAATATTAAAAATCAAGTAAAAGATGAAAAGAGGGGCAAATATGCATATTGCAAAACAATATGACAAGTCTGATGTTTGCTGTGAAAGAAAAGGGGAGGGAGGTGGAGGAAGCAAGAAAAAGTAATAAAAAAATATGATAGCGTTTCCACATGAATGGTTTAAACTTTTCTATGTTTTTTTTCTTCTCTATCTTGCTCCCATCCCTTTTATGCAGCTCAACCAACTGGCCATAAAAAACAATAGTATTGACCATGTAGCATACATTTAGGCTTGGGATTGAAACATGCATAACAGCTGCTTGCTTTTGGGCAATTGAAAATCAAATAAAAGGTATTGTTTCTGCCTGAGTAATAAATGATTGAAAAGAAAATAGACTTTTTGAGTTTCTTTGAACTTTAACGTGAATTAAATTTTTAAGTTTTGAGACTTGTATTTGATATGTTTCATTCAATAATTCAGTAAGTTGTAATTGTTATTTCTTATGGAATTAAATATACATTTCACACATGAAAAATTTAGTTTTCTGGTTTCTAGCATTTTGCTGTGGACCAAGAAAAACAAACTGCTGAACAAATTTGCTGTACTGCTGGGCTGGCTTGGCCAGCAGGATGGCAGCCGTACTTGTTTAAGAATAAAACCTCAACCTGATATGCTTGAGGGATTCTCTGTTGTTGTAGTTACACTTCATGTCTGCGGTTTTTACACATTTTGTTCCTGTATTTGTTTTTCAAAACGAAAAAAAAAACATAAACTGAACACAGACTTTCACATTTTCTAGCTAGTGCTTGCTTTATTCTTGCTTTATACTTTTTTCACTTGTAATAAAAAGATTTTTTAACTCCCATTTTCCACTCCATACTATTAATAAAAGACTATCCCAACAACGACAAATAGCAGCCGTAGGATAATGAAAAAATATGCACCCTTGCACTTATTTGTAACGAAGTAAAGATTCAAACTCTGCAATCAAGACTACTGGATGCACTTATTCGACTTGTCAGCAAATTGGTGAAATTTTCTTAACAAAATATTATGCCAGAAATATGAGCAGTAAATTTGGAACACCAAGTCATTTTCTGGTGCTTATATCTATTATTCTATTATATGCCTATTATTGCCAGACACAGATTGTTAATGCCAGAACTAGATTAATTTTATTTTAATACCATAGACGATAATAGTATGAAAGTAATTAAGGTCTATCAATAAAAAAAACCCATAACGCTTGATGCTAACTTAGTTTCATGTATTTTTTCGTCAACATCTGACAGATTTAAGCACAGAAAAGTTTATACCTCATCAGCGCATATTGAATTAAGGTTAAAATAAGACATTTTTGATTTTTTGATCATATTTATCTAAATTTTTGCAAAGTTTTACAATTCTCTATTGGTTTTCGTTTAAATGTACCAATATCCTTAAAACGAAAAAGTGTGTTACCGAATGATGGCAGATTTAGCACGAGCAGCCGGTGTTGGCTGTACAGTAGAGGAGAAAAATCCTTATTTATTCAAAAGCTAGTTTTCAATAGCAAGTTTTTCATACCTATAAAATTAATGAACTAAAATAAAAAAAAAATACGATTTTGGATGCTGAAAAATGTAATTGAAACAGCGGTTTAATGTTCTGTGCAAGCACTTTCCCCTGACAGTATTTTTTAACTAATATTTTTATATATTTCCTAATAAATTCCAGAGATTTCCAGGTCGAATTATTAGCAATCTATAAGTCTCCGGCAGACTTTAGCTTCAGTCTTGGGAGGTTCACGACCCTTAATATAAAACAATTTATTTGATTTCTCTTCAAATCTTGTTCTTTATTCTAAAGTTTACGTAATTATTTATTACAGAACTTTTTCTCTATTTTCCTGTACGTTAGAACCTATAAGGATTATATTTTGATATACCTCATTTTGAAGGATAATGTGTTAACAAATTCTATTTACTTTAATAAAATATAATTTATAAATTTGGTTAATATATTACGCCTGAACTTTGTGCCAAACTTACTTATATCACATATTCAATAATAAAGCGAAAGCAATAGGGTTTTAGCTGGCGTGTCAGGAAATATGCTCATTATTTCATATTGCCTTATATTGGTAAGTAATTGTTTTGGAAACGAAAAGGCAATAAACTTGTAAGGGCAAACAAATTGCTAAGCATAATGTGTTAGCACAACCCGATAAGAAATATAGTCCGTTGAGAGGTACATTTTGAATTAATTGAATGTTTCTCGGCATTTCTGTTCAGAAGCCTTACAATCTGCATTCTAGCTTGCTTCCAAATAATGTTCTTAAATAAAACTTTTATTTTGCATACCTGGTTTTACTAACTAAAGTTATTAGGCAAGCACTTATGAAAATGGTTTTTTCTTTCAAACATAAAAATTAAAAACTCCAATATATAGATGCATCAAACTTAACTTAATTTTGCAATTGTAAAATTTCTTTTATTGATTCGCATAAATAAATTTAAATTGGAAATAAAATTCAAAAGATTATGACTGCCTGCTCTGAACTTAGAGTGAGTATCGACTTGGTAGTGTAGGGCATAGGGAGTAACGCACTAGCGAAAAATGGCTATAATAAAACAAAATGGCAAGGTACAAACATGTACCAATAGAGCCTAGCTAAAGTACCGTGTCCGTGTTGAAGCTACATAGTAAATGATTCTGCAACTTTTTTCACAGTAGTTTTAATGCGAGTGTACTTCAACCTCCGAAAAGTATGCAATGAAATCAAGTGCAAAAATGTTTGCCATCATCGCATTGTAATCATATATGAGTACACAGAAAAAACCACATCCACACACACACACACACCCATATTTTCATACAGGCCCATGAGTTGTAAACGCAAACACGTTGTAGGTGCAATGACATTTTCTTCTTTATGTTGCTTTTGTAATTTCCATGTCCCTCTTCGTAACAACCATGTGTGTAATTGAAAAAAAAAACTCATACAGTTTTTCTTCATGTTCCATTGTGTTTTTGCTTTTAAAAAATAAATATGTGTGGACTAACAGCTCGTGTCCTGGACACTTTGTCAGGCATTATGTCTGGCGTTGTCGTCACCGTCACCAATGTCTCCAGCCATACTTGGCTGGCTTGTAAGAGAAAATATTGTGCAAACACTTTAAACTACTTCTCATACCGTCTGTTAGGCTCGGTTTTGGCATGTTTGTTTGCATACGAATTTTTGCACAAACATGTTTGTTAGTTTATGCTGGAAAATCTTAAATTAAAATACTGGCCTCAAGGAATTTTAAGTTTATTGTAATTTTCTACTACAATATTTTTTCTTTTAAGTTTTCTTCTTCTGTTGGCTTTGTCGTTTCTGCTCAGCTCGTTTTTAACTCTTCTGTTGTCCGTTTGTAAAACTTAATATATTGTTTGGTAACAGAGATTGAACAAAAGACTGCGGCTGTACAGAGCAGGAGTGAGTGAATGCGATAAGAGTAAAAACTGAGAGAAAAATCATTTATCGTAAGTGTTGGTTAAGTGAAATAAGTGTAAAAATAACAATTGTTTACAGCAAGTACAATAATACACAGAGGGCAATTTTACATACGAGGATATGTGGTTTTTTTTTTTGAATAAGGATGAGACTAATTCTTAAGTGGAAAATGAAGCTGCTGTAGAAAGAAATTAATTTTTAAGCCGATCGTTGTATTAATTAAACGTTTTGTGTTGTTTAGTTATAAAAGAATAAAAAAATTAAAAAGGTACAAAAGCCTCCCTTTCCCGCAACTCGCCGTTAGTTCTCACATCCCTACAATATATGAGTGTACTGTTTACAATAAAATAAATAACAATTTGGAATCATATAGTTCGACAATAAAGTCAAAATTATTGCTTCCAAATAAATCCCTGGGCTCGGCGATGAGTTTTGAGCCAGTCCTTAAAAAATGTGTTTAAAAGTCTGGAGCTGCTAAGCTAATAAATGTACTTTTGTGAAATCTAAAACAGTCACAGAATAGGAGTTGGTTTTCTAGTGTCATATTATTTTTTCTGTAAATCAACAGAGGCGGAGCTGTGTGGGCTTAAATTTGTCGATTTCAAGTATGCAAAAAAAAAAATTTTTTTTTTTAAAAAGTTTCGATATCATTTCCTTAAAATATTTTTTCTGTGCCTTTTTTTGTTCTTCTTTTTGCTTATAACTGTTGTGTTAAGCAACCTGTTTAAATTTAAAGGTAACGAATTCACTTTTTATAAAATTTTTAACAATATTAAGTTGAAATATGTTGAAATGGCTGGCTGCTATAAGTATTAAAATCGGTCGTGATTCAGAACTTCAAAATTTTATTTAAAAATGAGCAGTTTTTCAAGAAAGAGGTGTTTTCACTGGATTTAAGCTTGAAAAAAACTTTGCCTCAACTTATAACTTTATTGTTACGAATATCAAAATACGACTCCTTAGTTGTAGGGAAAAGGGTAAGATTTTTGTGTTCGCAGCAAACCTGGTTCAGATGGCAGAGGTCGAAATTCAATAATTTCTGAAATTGTTTTTGTATATATAGGCGTGTTAAATATTTTGTTTTAAGTACAATAAAAGTATTTGTTAGCAAACTAGTGGATTTTATTTCTGCGAAAAATCTATACTATCTATATAAAACCAGTGTTGCCAGAATGGTAATACTAAAAAATTAATTTTTTGTATAATCTGAACAATTTTGAGGCACTTCGTTGTGTTGCCTTTCATTAAAATTATTTGAAAGGAGTCTTTTATTTGATTTCAAGAAAAATATTTTCTTTATATCTTGCTGTTGAACCTTTTTAGTTCAAGCCTGAACGTCGTCCTAAAGCGTTTTCGGATGGCCATCCTTTCTTTCTTTTATACCGACGCATATTCCCATATTTAACAAATCAAAGTTTTGTTTTTGAGATTTAAAGATCGAGTTATTACATTTTCGTAATTTTTTTTTCACATAATCTACCAAAATATCTCAACTTGAAGAGCTACATCATCCTTTAAAGATAGTCCATATGGATAAGCTTTTATATACATAAGCATTCTACTTTTTTCGATCCCTTCAGATTTTCATCAGTAATATTTTTCCACGACTGTCGCCGTCAATTCGGAGCATTATGATCATATGATAACCGACTTTTTTTTGCCTGCTATTGAAGAAGACGGTGCAACATGCCACACAACTCGAGCGAATAAGGCTTTATTGCAAGAGACATTTCCTGGCCGCGTAATTTATCATCGTGGCGATATCAACTGTCCACCAAGATCATGCGATTTGACACCATTAGACTTTTTGGTGGGGCTACGCAAAAGACCGTGTTTATGCAGATAAACTTTTAACTGTTGAGCCTTTAAAAATCAATTTTTTTCAAGGTCAATATGTGTCAAATAGGGGTCGAAAATTTCCTTAAAATAATCAGTGCTTGCAACACTTCGCGTGGTGGTTATTTAAATGATGTAGTATTTCACACCTAATGTCAACGTTTAAGCTTTATAATAATAAGAAAAAAAATATCTTGAAAATAAAACATTTGATATGTGTTTTATTTACGTTTACTTTTGAAATCGCAAAATGGCTAACCCATTATGTACCCCAGACAGTAAGTCCTCAACTTAACTTATATGTTTTCATTAAAAATGTTGACCATTCCAATTTCATCGCAAAAAAAAACTTTCTCAATTCGAAGGAAGTAAAAAGTGAATTTAATCCCGATAAGACTATTTACAAAATACATATTTACTAGGCATTAATGTGTTAAAAAGTAGTCTACATTACAATGTAATTCCTGAGACTGCTACGTGAGCAGCCATAGATTAGTTCCAAAAGTAAATTATTCGAAAGTAAACTATTTTATGCAGGGACTACTTTCAAAATTTCTTAATTTGGCTGAATTTTTAGGTTACTTTCAAAGCAAAAAAATATTAATTATTCTTTGTTTTAGACTTGTATTTTTTATGGAACGGAGTCTCTATTTATTATTGGACATTTTAGAAGAAACTTATTCGGCGTGGAGGAATAGCTGGTATTACAATTAAAAGAATGTAGTGAAGCTGTAACTGATCAAAATTCCACGGGCAACGCTGTAATTTAATGCGAATGTATTCGTTGCAAACTAATCTGTGGACTTTCCTTTCCTTAATCAGTCATCTAATCATTGCCGAGGATGTTTTTTCTTTGTGTGTTTGTTTTTGATGTTATAAGTAATAAGGACGTTGCAACATACCTGCGTTGCTTACAATAATTTTAAAAATTCATGTCGTCCCAAAAATGGACTTAAATGGTTAATATTTTCTTCTGATTATTTTTAACGATTTCTGACGTAGATTATCTCAGCAATAGTGCATGGATGAACTTAGTTAAACTTTTGTCAATGAAATTTTGCCAGGAACCAGTGTTTATCGATTGTATAGTGGAATCAGTCATGGCCAAAATTTACTCCAAGAAAAATGTTTGCAAAAGTTTGTCCAAAATCAATTGTTGCTCCGATAACTATTGATGCTGTTAGCAAGCAGATATTGCAAGATCGTCGTGGGTCTCATAAAGAGATGAAGACAACCTTAGATACTAGTGAGGCCAGCATACCTTAAATATGGCCTGATTATTTAGCGGACAGACAATTTGCCTGTGCTGGATTCCACACACTTTGTAAATCGCTAGAAAATGTCAAAAGGCTCAAAAAATATATTTGCGGTGCTTCAAAGCACCTCTATGACATACCTTAAGGTGTGAATTTACGCTTATGAGCCCGTCAGCAGGCAACTACGTGTCCCTGAATATTGGTGCACGATAAAAGAAAATACCTTTTATAATCTAACATAAATTTTTCCATAATTGAATTTGCGTTTTTTGTTTTCATACTCTGCGCCTAGGCAGCGCCTTATTGATATTTCAGATGTGGTGGTTGTACTTGTAACATGTGGGTGTGTTTACTTATTCACACATGAACAGATACACAAACATGAGTTCTGCCATTGAAACGTAAGTTTAATATATAAACAAGACAACTGGATAAGAAATAAAAAGAGGTAAAACCATTTTAAATATTTATATTTAATTTACAAAAGAGTAATTAATAGAGAGAGCTAAAAAATAATTTATACAAGTTGGTTGAACCTTTTTAAGTAAACATTTGGTTTCTAATACTGTAAAGAATTTGTCGAGTAAAGTTTTGGTAATAATCAGCATATTTTTAAAGCATATAGCTATAAAAACGTACTACATGTGGCTGGAAGGAATTTTAAGTACACTTTGAAAATTAAAGTATAGGTAACTTGTCGCTCTTTTATAGCCTCATAGTCATGTATAGAAAAATGTGAATTTTTGAATTTCATACGAAAATTGTTTCAATCGTTAATAAGCTTAAGTTCGAGTATACTACCTGTAAGGTTGAGAGCAACCATGTTTGAAAGGAAGAAATAAAAATTTGATAGCACATTTATTATCTAGACATTACGGTAAGTTAATTTTTGAGTTTTGTTTAAAATACATTTAAACTAGAGAATAATTTATTCGATGATTGATTTAGCCACTTTTATACGAAGAAAATTTAGCACCTAAGCTTCAGTCTCCAAATAGTGCAAAACATCAGCTGAAAATTTAGCACATAAACTTCAGTCTTCAAACAGTGCAAAACATCAGCTGTCTGGTATTTTATGCCGAACGTTGCCGAATTTTTATTTCTAACTACAAACAATCAACTACAAATTGCTTACTAATTTTTGATTAACTACATTCGAGTTAAACCCGCCACTAAATGGCAGAAAAATTTTGTTCAACTTGTCTTAACTTTTGATGACTTTTTTCACGTTAATTTTATAGTTTCTCTTAAAGCTTATAGCCTTTTTACACCGACTGACATCCACGTGAAACGCATGGAAGATGTTGAAAATATGAAATATTCATTTACATTGACAGCAACTTTCATCTTTCATTAATTATGTCAAAAAAAGAAGACGCAAAATTTTTGTGAAAAATAAAAAAAAATTTTAAATGGACTTGGAGGAGGACTTTTGGACTTTTTTCTTTCCATTGGTCAAGCAATATGTTCTCCACATTTATTGACCATACGATGGGCTTTCTTTTGCACTGCAATTAAAATGAATTTATTTATAATTAATTAAAAATTATAACAAAATACATGTTCCGCTCATTTTTCTTTATGTTAAATTTGTTTTCTGAAATGTAATTTTACTAATGATGGTATAAAAGCAATCGATTTTCTGCAAATTGTTTTAGTGATGGCACTAAAAAAATCGAAAGATGTAATATGGAACAAAATGAGAAAGGATCATCTTCTACTGATAAAGAAAGATGTAGAGTTTTCGCTCTGTATAATTCTTATGGGAAGATATAGACATCTTTGCAAATTGATGAATGATGTAAGATATGCGTCAGTGTAAAAAGGCTGTTATTGGAAACAAACGTGTACTTAATAGACTCATGGAAAAAATTGCTCATACGCATCCGTTGATAGTTAAATCAGCATTTGAAGTAGATATGAGTTTTTTTCTCGCGTCTCGCTCGCTCATGATCAGTAAACTTTTCTCACGCTATTTCACGTACGAACATTTTTTTTACACCCCACGCCACGCACTCTCACGTGCAGCATTTTTATAATCACATATTTTCACGCACGAAAAACGAAAAAAGTTCTTAGGATCAATCTCGTTTGTATTGAAACAATATAAAAAAAAAAATTATATTATTCATAGACATACATAAATCTGTGGTGGGAGGCTATAACAGCCTCAGTTCTAAAACATAGTTCTGAGTAAGCAGTGTGTTCAATGCAGATTATTTTCTTTCACAAAATGAAAATGACAATTTGTAGGAATTTTTTCAAGAATTAAAGATTATAATATTGAAAAGATTTTTTATAAGACATAGTAAAAACATGTCTTTTAATATATTTTGGTCGGTATTTTGTATTGTAAGTAATTTATTAAGGGATTACTTCAATTCTGTTTGGCCTGTAGGCTTTCAACAAATTTCGTTACAGACATAGAGATTTCTTACTAGTGTGAAATTCTGTTCATAAATTATTGTAGCGTATATAACATTCCTTAAGTCGACATATGTCGTTTTCGCCTGTGAATACAGACATACCGTGCAGATACACAAACAGCAGATAATGTCATAGCTTGGCTTTCTTGTTAGGTGTAAAAGGAACTGAGTTAAAATAATCTGCATTGAAAAATAGTTCATGGAAAAATATGCGAAAGTACACCAAAAAAGTTACACCGGTATTCATAAAATATAAAACATTGTTGATACACATTTTACAACAAAATTTTCATTCAAAATTTGTTCAAAAATGTATTTGAGGAACGTTTTATTTTTTATGAATACCGGTGTTAATGTTTTGACTTTTTTGTGAAATTTTGTGAAACTCCGTGAACTGCCTTAACATAGTAATCACGCACGAAATTTTAATTTTATATCACGCACTCACTCGTGCTTTTTTTATTTAATTTTTTCACAACCTGACATGACATTTTCACGACAACAGCTTATCTCTAGTTTAAAGGCCGCAAAAAAGTATACAACTGGATTTGTTTAAATAATATCAAGAAAATGGGATATTACATCCACACGAACTTTCAATGACAACCGCATATCTCTTTTGTATACCAACCAAAATAACAAATATCAAAATAATTTCACCAACAAAACTTTTTGAAAATAATAAAAAAACAATAAATGATTTTTGGCCGAAATTTATGAAAAAGATTAAGAGAAATTTATTATTTGCTTTTTTTTTTTACCCCTGTTTTTATATTATATATATTTATTTTATTGAGCTAAAGGTCTCTTTTTAAAAATATTTAATTATTTTTGTCGATATTTTGCTCTCCTTCGGATATCTTTTTCAGGACAATAATAATGAAATTAGTTTTTATTGGTTTTTTTCAAAAATCAAAAATAATAACAAAACATATTTAAAAGAAAAACATTTTCCTCTTTAGCTCAAGAAAATAAATACATAAAAGATTAGGAAGAACGTTACTCCTTTAAAGTTTAAAAATTTCCATTACTTACTCTATAATATCTTGTTCAGATGGGCATTTTTAATGAAGTAAATTTTTTTTTGTTTATTTACTATACATATTATTTTTCTGTTCACACAATTCTACGGCTTAATGAATATGGATTAAGAGAGAGAAAAATTTTGGGAAAATGAAATACAATAAGAAAAAAAAATTTTTAATAGTAATAAATAAGGTTGAAGTGCCTTCAAAATTGCCCATATTTTTTTTCAAAGAAATTGTTCAACATTGAAAATGCGACTTTCTCTAAATTAAGTTTTAAGACTTAGGCTGTTTTAGCTGCCGATCACAGGTGCATGTATGGGTTATAAATAAAATTTAAATCTTTTACGTGAGAGCCCAAAAAGAAAAAAAAATTGTCGTGCGTGAAATAAATTGCGTGAAGAAAATTAATCTGATTGTGAGCGTGCATGGCGTGAGCCAAAAAAACTCTTACTTGCTCATCTCTAGGATATAAGCACAGTTGAGCAGTCGATATGGCGCTATTGATTTTTCGATAGCTCTTAGCATGAGAAAGCAAAGTTTTACTACGACATATCAAAAAAATCATTTTCAAGGTATTTGATTGTCCTTTACTTTTATGTATTTTTGTATCGGGCCCCCAAGGATGGGGGTTGCTATGCTAAAAAAAATTATCAGTTACAAAAATTGTTTGCGGTTGGTCATTCATATAACTGCTCTACAGGCGCACTAGGACTGATTTGTATTGAAGGTCTGTATTTAGTTGCCTTGAGAATTAAATTTTCTATTCAAAAATTAACTTTTCTTAAATTCTAATAAAGAAAATTGAACACCAAGGCCCCCTTATTGCTATAAAAAAATTTTTGTTAACATTGACAAATTTTGGTCGTTCCACCAACAATGCAATCTAATATACGTGTATTTCCATTATTTATTGGTGAATTTTAGTTTTACATATTTTCTAATTTCTTTGTTAACATATATATATTTTTTTTGTGTTCTTAAAATGTTTATATTTTGCCATTCGCAAACTTGTTTAGCCAACAATATTATACATTATTCACTTACCTTTCCTTCTTCAGCATTCTTCTTCATCATATGCCTGCCTAGTTTATTTTGTTATCATTTCTTTTCAATAAACTTAAAAGTGAGTTTACTTAAGAAATTTAAAGCTAGAAGGAATTCCAACAAGAATAAGTTGGAATACAGATTGTACACTAGAAACAGGTAAATCTTCTTGGAAATCTCAGTGTGGGAAAGCAAATGATTTTTCTTTAGTTTTAAGATTTTCCATTTGAAATTGTAATCGAAAGATCCTTTTAATGATTACTCGAGCGCAATATATTGTTTTGCTGTGTTGGCATTTCTTTAAGACATTCTTTTGATGTACAAACACAATAAATTTTCTCAGAAAAGTTTGTAGTTTTCTTAGATATTTTAATTGAAGCAAAAATTAATATTTACTTTTCAATTTAATTTTATTTATATAAAAAATTTTTTGGTTGCACAAAAACAGCTTAAACAAACAAATTAAAGTCTGTTTTAGCCAACAGCTAATTTAAATTAACAACACTTGAATGAAGGCCTTTTTTTAAAGGGTTGATTTCTTCCATTCTTTCTATTCTGCCTCTTCTTTAATATTTCATGCCGCCATCAGGACAGTGTGGCACGCTAAAAGCTGTTAAGCTTAAACTTACTGTAATTAATATTAACCACTTGACGATGCTGTAGTAGTTGTAATCGCTCTGCCGAACAGACGCCGCTAAACTTTTTTCTTGTTTCTTCGAGTGTTGTTGCGTAAAAAATTTATATTAAAATGAAATTTCATTAAATAAATAACAAAACACATCAAAAGGTTAAACTTTTATCAAAGTTTTCTTTTCCTTTTCGTGCTTTTTTTTGTTGCTAAAATAGATTCATAAAGTTTGCAGCCATAAAAAAGAAAATTTTGTGTTAAAAACATTTAATTTAATATTAAATACGCTAAAGCTGTGCCTTGCTGAGATTTATGGTAAAAGTTTTTTTGCTTGCTTTAGCAGGCACAACAAGGGTGACTAAACACAGAGGCATTTAATAATTTTTATTCTTATTTTACCCTACCAAACGGATTTTGAATTCGTTTCATTAGTTTATTTCTTAATAAATCTAAATTTGGCTGAATTATTTTTTTTCAAGAAGTAATAACCTGTGCTTTATTTGGTAATAAATAATACAGCAAGCTATCTTGTAGCTGGGTGTATTATTACTGGCTTAAGGTTCAGCTCTGTTGTTGTTTTAGGTGAAGTCCAAATGGATCTGGTAGTTTGCTTGAAAAAATATTTAGCTTTAACATTAAAAAATGAATCTGGTTTTTTGCTTTTAAAGCTAATTAAAATTTTTTATTTTAAATGTGCCTAGATGATTGAATTGACAAAGTTATTCATTACCAGTTCTCAAGACCTAAGATCGATTCCTGTTGAAGGCTTAGGGTGTTTACATAAAAAGGTGTGGAGTGATTTACATCTCGGCCCCTGGTAAAACACCCTAACCAGACGGTGTAGCTTAGACGTTATACCACAGCTCCGAGCAGCTTGTCCATCTGCAGTTTATTTTCGACTGATCTTTGCCAGTAGCAGACTCCCTTGCTTATCAGTTCATAGTATCTAAATTTTACTGCAATGCAGTTCCCTAAATGGCATTGGAATCACAACTACGGTTGGTAGCCCGAAACCCCAGGGATTATCAGTCCTTCCTTTGCTTAAAAACTTGATAATCGCTGTGTTCCAATTCTTCAAATAGCAGTGTCTGTTACATGACAAAAGCTCCACGTGATCATTTGAATTCCAGAACATATGCACGAGAGCTGTACAATCAGTGATAACCAACGTTTCTTCCCATGCAAATAACGGCAGTGAATGCGAGTATGTGTTTGCTAAGACAGGCACTTCAACCTATCATCATACATAATGACCACAGGCTGTAATAACGTGAAAATCCTCAAAAGTTTTTCGGATTTAAAACTATTTTCGTCTGTCCTTAAAGATAGCACTTCCAAAAAGCTTGCAGTTTTATTTTTACCATTTCGTACAGTCTTATCGCCTTTAAGCAGAGTGCGCACTGTGTGTTGTAGACCGGTTGACTGGCGGGGTTTTCACCTAGCTCCTACACACTTTTTTCCCAGACGGTTCCAACCCTTCCCACCGGCGCGTGTCTGCACACAAAAAAAGAAACTTCGAAATCGGACTTACTCTAATAAATCACCATTAAACCACTTCATTCCATTGCCAGAGATTTGATGTTCTTCTCTGCCTTGCCCTCTCAGCCTTGTAGCGGTGTCACTCCACCAACCAATGCTATTGCGACCCACTATGTGAAGAATTTTAACTTCGCTTCACCACACTACCATCTCCTGTATATTCTTTTTTAATTGAGCCAACATATTTTTCTTTTACATCTACTCAAACATTACATATTTTATTTATATTCTTTTTTTTTTGTAAACTTAACATTAATTATATTACATAACATTGCCCAAATAAGCCAGTGATAAAATAAACTCCTATCGAAAATAGGGTGAAAACGTATTTTTAAAATGTTAAACAGTTGCCAAAAAATTACACTGGTGCGCAATCACGAAAGTTCCTAGGATGTACAGTTACTTTTGCAAGAAATCAACTAGCGGCAATGAATGCAAGTCAAAAATATTTACTTTCCTTTGCTTAAATCAATTTTAAATTTGTATTATGAATGTATGAATAATATTCAGTTCGATGTGAACAAACATCAATCATACGCACCCTCAACTTTTAAAAAAACATTGCATACTTCTCTACTCTCACAGAGTTCAGCTGTGCAAGTGTCTCGTATGAGTAATATGAAATGACGCTCAGCACACATTCACACCACACACAGCAGTAAATCGCAAACAAAACGACAAGAACATTCCTTCAAGTATGTTTTTCGAAACATCATACTAAATACAAAGTGGGTTTGTAAATTGAATAATTGTAAAGTTAATCTACATATTGGTGTAATTTTTCAGTATATCAAGGCTAAATTAATGTTTATTACTCTTGTTTTATAACTTTCAAATTGATTTAAGAAACACCTTTTTTCATTTTCTCATTGAATAATGACTGGTAATCTGAAACACCAACATTACCATTAAACTAAAAAAAATTTAGATAAAAATAATTTTGTTTTCAGCCCTTAACTTTTGTATTGAAATATCCTTATCAATAAACTGCAAAACAAATTTTTTTCATCCCAAATATGCTACCAGCATCACAAATAGTATAAATTTAGATCTGTAAAGGTAAAAAGGTACATTTTTCTTTAAGGACAAAATTATACTTGACAGTTAATTTTAGAAACATATACATAAATGCCAACAGATTTAGAATTATGCAGTTAATCAAACAACTACTCAAATCTTATTTCCATCAAATCCAAACGACGATACAAACATATTTTCATCCATGTCTTTCACAAAATGTCATGTAATTTCATACATGTGCAAGAATGGTAAACTTTGAAGCTTATTACAACTGACAAGTTCATTCATAACAACCGCATTATCAAGTCACAGAAAATATTTTACAGAAAAGAAAGTGAACAATATAATAAGCTAATCAAAAAACGAAAAATAAATGAAGGTTTTCCAAAAACAGAAGAGTATTTCCAACAAAGTCTTCGTTCGGCAGCATTAAATAAATAATAGTTTCAAACTTAATACTCACTCATTTTGTGTATTAGAAAACTAAAAAAACGAATCAAAATCAAACATTTGGAAGGACCGCCATGCAAAAGCAAATATTAGAAACAATCACAAGCAGTCAGATAATGAAACATAAAAAGATATGCGAATTGACTGGCATTACTAATGTGGGTTTGATTGAGTGAAAGCTTCATCAGCTGAAGTATTTTTTTAGCAAAAATAAATTATTTTTTATTTGAAGATAATTTCTTATTTTTATAAAAAAAACTTAACAACTGATAAGAATTGTATATCTTAAACAAAATTGATTGAAACATTTCCCAAAAAGCGTATTAAAAATGAACAGCAGTAATAAATTTGCAGCAAATTCGTTTTGCTGTTCAACCCAAAAAGGTTTTTCATAAATTCTAAGCTCTAAGGATTTTGTATGAAATTAATTTTCTTCAATGCATACTACTAAATAAATAAAAGATGAGTGACTAAACAAAGAAGGAAGGAGTAAGAACAAAAAATAATTTAATATTAAAACAAATAAAACCATTTATATTTACCTTAACGCCAAGTTGAATTTGAAATTATATTCCAAACGATTGCTGACGTTTGAGAAAACAGTGGCTCTGGGGTAGGAAAAATATGCAGACAAGAGGAAGACGCCTAAGGAAACCACTGATAATGAAGAAATATAAGCCAGGTCAAATAATGAAATCGAAATGACGATTAGCCCACTCCTAGATAACCTAAGGGTTTTAAAAGCATATAATTTTTGCAAAATTTACATTACTGGTACAAAATACAAAAAGTAAACAAACAATAAGAAACACTTCTTACTTACAGGTGTACCATATAAAAATTCAAGAGCAAGAAAAATCACCTGATTCGTACAGTGGCTGCATTTATAGACTATGAACGCAATTTTCAAAGCGACCAGTGCAAAACGACTGCATACAATATCTGCCTTAGTTATTCCTGATAGAAATAGTCCTGATAGATCAGGACTGCCCCAGAAATTGATGTCGCATTGCTAAGATGATATTGCCATACTAAGAACTTCACTTTATAATGATCTTTTTATTTTTGTGATTCTAAAAGTTGACTTATTTTTTCTATTCTAATAATATTGTCCTTTACGATTTTTTTTTATCTACATTTAAGAATTCTGCTTGTAAATATTAAGTTCGCAAGAAAATATCACATTTTATGACTTTTTGCACTCAAACTTCAAGCTACAATCAAATTTTCAAGCCATATTTGGAAAAATTATGCACTAGGTAGGTACCTTTGGCAAACTCCGTCAAAATTTTTCACAATTTATCTAATCTTTAAATATGAATACCGTTTAGTGCATTTTTCTGGGAGCAGTTACCAATTGACCCATCACCAGTGTTCGTTTGGAATTTAAGTATGGGCCACACTGTATACCTCAAGGCTGAAGATCTAAAACAAATATCTTCAAGAATCACTTTATTATTTTTTTAAATATTTCATGAAAATCTGTATACGTTTACATTTCATTATTCCCATAGTCGAAGCACCTTTGCCACTTTAGTTGAGGTACCTGCAAAACATTAATTCTGAATGCAATAACTGCTTCGTCAGGTGTCGAAAAACGTTGACTTCTTAGTTTTGTTTTTATGAACGGGAACAACAAGAAGTCATTTGGTGCAAAGTCAGGACTCACTAAATCAATTTTTTGGATACTCAAAATGCAGTTGCTTGAGCCGATGTGTGGCAGCTTGCATTGTCATGGTGAAGGTGGTTGATTTTCTATTTCTTGGAAGACAACTAGCAAACAAATCATTGTGTACCACTCAAAACTGAGTGTTCTGCGTTAATCTATTGGTACAATTGTAAAATTGTCCAATTTTTCAGAAAAAAAAAAACGCAACCTTTTGCTCGATAGCGCTTTGTGCGGTAACAACTTATGTGGAATGTTGCGCATCTCGAAATATCCAAACAGTCGACTGACTGTTTGCTTGATCATACGCATAAATACACGGTTTATCAACTGTCACGGTGTCAAAAATGTGTTTCAAATCACCACTATCGTATTGGTTGAGCAAATCTACACGAAGCTCTTTTGAGCGTTTTACTAATATAAGTTTCGTTTATAAAATGCATGCGATCCATCGCGAACAACATTTTTTAGCAGTCAAATATTTATGAAATGTAATGTTGACCTTTAACATTAATATTTTTGTATATAAAGTAAGTTCGGCTTGAGGTCCTTTAGTAAATAATTTTACACAAAATTTAAATTGCTATAGCAATTATTTTATTATCTCCAATATTTCGGCCAACTTTGTTGGTCATCCTCAGGGAGTTATCTTTTTAATTTTTATTCTATTATAGTACTACTTAATATAATAAAATACAAATAAAAAAGATAACTCTCTAAGCATGACCAACAAAGTTGGCCGAAATATTGGAGATAATAAAATAATTGCTATATCAATTTAAATTTGGTGTAAAATTTCTTAATAAAGCCGAACTTACTTTATATATAAAAATATTTATTAAATATTGAATATATGCTGGTCCCACTAGTGTCTGAGGTTGACTCAACCTTACGATAGTTCACATGACGATCTTGGCATTTTAGTTCAGGCACACTCTGATTTCATAAATTTTTATGTCTCTTCTAACAACCACATTCCTTTTTCCAGCATCCTACAGCCTAAAAGCGTTTGATTCATCGCAATACCCAACCATTATGTATTCACGTCGTTTTTAAAGAGGCTTCTTTTTAACTATTTCATTCAAAACTATTGCTGTTGAAGCAAAAACTTTTAAATGAGCTACAGTGGGCTTACTCTCGGATCAAATCTCCGCAGGTGTTTTAATTTTATATGGATTTTTATCAAAGACCTATTGCGAACATAAACATATTCTTTCAAATTTGCATCTACTATCACATTTCTAGCCATTTCCAGTAAAGTACGATGGGCTCTCTCTGCCACCCCATTTTGCTGAGGTGTGTGAGGTACAGTTAGTTGTCTGTCTCTTTTTACCATTTTTTTAAATAGTCATCAAATTACTAGATATTCACCACTGTTGTCGGTGCTTTGATCTTTCTTCTTATTAGAGATATACACAAATCTTCAAAATAATTCTGCGATCTTTCTACTTATTTTCTCTTTCCCCACCACAGTCTTGCACTGTACAACACTGCGCGTTTTGTTTGCTTTAAACAGTTTTGACTCTTTTTTCCCGAGCTGTTATTTCATCTACATTAATATAAAATTACTTATGAGTCAATATAAATTCAGAGAAAAACAGCTAAATTTGCTTGTTTTTCTCCTCTGCCATAAAATGAGAAAATGGTCTTTTTGTGCAGCATACCACAAGGCGCACTGAGATACGTCTGTAATGAGAACCAGTCGTATGACTGTGTATAAATCCAATATTGTTAAAATACAATTTATATTATGATTTCACCTTAACAAAATAAAATCTTTGTGGCATTAAATGAAAAACATATTTTCCACTACTATTAAATACTTATTGCACATTGTACAGCAAGCACAAGATAAATAAAACATGAAGAAATTGTACATGAAAAGAGGAAATGAAAAAGAAGCAATTGTAGCAACAACCAAATTGTACTTAAAGCTCATTCGTATATAAAATTCATAATAAATAGTTGCTGTGTCAATTCATAAAATGATAAAAACATAAGTACTTGTATTTTTGTGCTTAGTACTCTTGCCGTTTGTTGTACGTGTAGTATTTGCACTCGAGCAAATTGTATATCTTTATGTTGTTTGTTGGTTTGAGAAGTGCTTAGCAGCAGCAACTGTGTGTTTGTGTGAGTGTATATATGTGCAAGTAAATCAGTTTTGTTTATTCCCTGCCAGCAAATTGGTAGTCGACTACTAAAATAATTAACTTCACGTTAACTTTTATGGACTAGCTTCAAATTAGCTACAATACAATCGAAACGTAGTGCAGAGTTCACTCAAAATTCAAATACTAACATACACACATACACGGTAAATAACTCTTGAATTAAATTGCCTATTGTCGCATTCGTTTTAAATGTAGCGATGGCTGAATGGGTTAAGGTGGCTGCTCACCAGTCTTGAGGCTTAGTGGTTCGAATCCCACCAGAGGCTAACAAAAAAAAAAAAAAAAAAGTGTGATGAAATTTAATTTAATAAAATATAATAACTATTACCACCGAAAAATGTAAAATCAGCCTTGATTTGTACATTTTTTTCTGTATGTACTGACTTTGAAGTAGTTAACTTGAAATTAGTTGAAAAGTAATGCAGCGTCGGACAATTGACTACCTCCTAGGACATCGTAATGTTAAAATAGTCAGTCATCTCCATTGAAAATAATCTAAGTGTCAACCACCACCAGTTGTAAAAAAGTTAGCTTGTAATTCATTATTAGTTAACTGAGTTGCCGGCAGGGTTTGTTTGATGACTGGCCTAAGGAACAGAGTGACATGTTTTACTGGCCACTTACATTAGTCTAAATATATTTGGGAGTAAAAAGCAACTAATGCAATAGTCGATGAAACCAAAAGAACGTTTGTGATTCCTTTTTCTGAAGATCTTGATTATTCTTAATAAAAACTGCATTTCAGCCCATTTTGAAAGTATAATTTCAGTATAGTTTTTAGAAGGCAGTTCATGAAGTATGCTTCACATTAAATTTAAAGTTTCCGCTTTACAAATTCAAAGCTTATGTGGTCATAAGCAGAGTTGCCGTTTTTGGTAGTTTCTCACCAAATTTGATAGTTTTGAAATGAGTTGGTAGGTTGTATCGTGAATTTGGTAGTTTTTGCTTTTCAATTTCAGTTTTAATTTTTTTTTTTCACGCTAATCAGATTTCATCCATCAAATTATCCAATCCAGCAGAGACAAATCAATTCTGCCTTTGTTATCAGAGTTCTATAAATTATTAGATTGTGATATCGATAAAACTGTATCGCAGTGGAATTTACTAAGAGTTAGTGGCCACAACTTGAATGATGAAATGGAGATTAATGTTTTTTGGGAAAAGGTTGGGAAAATTAAAAATGGGCTTAATGAAAATATGTTTCGCTATCTAGTAAATTTTGTTTTCAATTTATTGTCTTTACCACATAGTTCTGCAGCTGCAGAAAGAAAATTTTCAACATTCAAAATTTTCAACATCAAAAACCAAACTTCGAAATAGACTCGAACGATGTTATTTAATAATATTGTTACGTTTTAACCTTTTCAAAACGTTTTCCGTAGATTCTTTAATTGTAATGAAGTTAGAACACTCAATTCTTCAGTTTACAATAACCAACAGTTCAACACTTTATTTATTTGAACACACTATACTTGTAAACACTTTACTAAGAACACTTTACTAAAAGAACAACACTTTCACTTAATCACTTTTTTTTACTTAAGACACTTTACACGTTAGCGCAGTTAAAAATCGACTGACTCTTCAGCGTTAAGCTTCGCTGCTTTTATACCTCCAATGATCATTACTAGAACATTCTAGACGTTTACAGAAGCTAATCACGCCACATCTATAGTGCGATGTGCGATGACTCATCATGAACAAAAGATATACACACACACCGACATACACGCGGCAGTAAAACTCAAACATCTGAGTCGCGCACATACATGCACACACGAATATTGTATCGTGCGGTGGTGGTTTCTTTTATTTCGCTGTTGTGCTTATTTATCCACACATGTGTGTCAGTATGTGCACACTCGCTGTGCTGCCGTTTTGTTTATCAACAAGCTTCTATGTATGCATGTGTGTATATACCTCCTGTGTTCATTTACAAATAATAACAAGACAATATACGCACATATAAAATAACGATGATTTAGTACGTTCTAGAACAATCACAATCGGTCCGTTCATGACCAAATTTGTAACAATATTTTGATGTGCATGGAAATGATAAATAAGACTGATTCGCACTGTATATGGTCAGCAAAAAGAGACTTTAAAAAATAAACCTTTTTCCAAATAAACACTTACCCTCCAAATCATAAAAATTATTACAGGCTTATAAGACTGTTATTTGACATATTTGTATGAAAAATCTGTCAAATGAGATCTTTATAAACCTGTTATAATTTTTATGAATTAGACGGTTAAGATTTTTTACTTTTACAAATGAGGTCTTATTTATTTTTTACTTAAAATTTTCTTTCTTTTACAAATGAATTGTTATTTATTTTTATAAAGATAAATATTAATATTGTTTTGTATTAACTTGTGTTGTTTTTTTTTTTAATAAATATTTGTTTTTATAACTGTTTATTTTATTTTTTGGTAGGTACACATGCCATTTGGTAGTTTTTGAAATTAAATTTGGTAGGAAAAAAAAATTTGGATGGCAACCCTGGTCATAAGCGTCTGAAGGGAGCCACATTCTGTTATATAGAAATCAAAATTATTGCCTGTCTTAAGTGCATTTATCTTTCTTTATACATTTCTACTCTGTTATGATATTTTCCATCTTCTCGAATATTTTCTTTTCACTTGTCTGTTATTTTTGCCCTCACGCGGTAAATTTCTTACGATATTGGCTTGGTGGGTTCCATATGCATTTACTGAAAGTGAAAACACTTAGAATACATATTTCTTACTACCTTTTTTTTTAAACAAACACAAAACTGCGAAGCTTTTTGACTTGTCTGCATAAAAACACCCAAAGCCTTCGGCAGGAATCGAACCTGCGACCTCGGAGACTCTTAGTAGGACTCTCTATCAATTCATCCATCGAGGCGCTCAGAAGTACGCCTTACTTACTTTTGCAATTTGATAGCTTTGCTCCGATTCTTCTGGTACCACTTCACTTTATATTATCGAGTGAATGGTCTTATTGACGTTAATGATTGCAAGCGTGGGATATCCAGTCGACTGGTATTCCCATGATATTGCTGACTATGCAATATGCTCCGATATGAGGCGGCAGTTATTTTCTACTCTTGTATTTTGTTATTTAATAAATGCAGCTTTTGATCTTATCCTCTCTGCTATTGTTCTTAGCATTCTTTGCTGTTGTTGGTGTAGCTATGCCTCCAGTTTGATGCAGTGGGCAGTTTCATGAATATAGAAGTTTAGGGGTGAAATGACTCACACCACCGGGCTAATAAATATGATATGAATAAGGAATTTTACATTGTTAATTATTTTATGGTAATTTAGTTAGATTTTTACTGCCATAGAATTGAGAAAGATTTTTTGGGATAAAATTGTATTGACCAATGTTTTCAAAGAAGATTTAAAAAGGAAAATTAAATAATTATTAGTTATTAAGGATACAGTGGCTATTTGGCGTCCACCGATCGTTGCGGCATCCAAATGGCTTCGAACCTGGCTTATTAACAAGTGTATGCGGTTTTTGAGCAGCAGTGTTTTGCCATTCTTCTATTTGAGCTCCTCATTACTGACTGTCTACAGTTAGTCCTAATGCTCAGCTCTCAACTGAGTTCTTCCTTTAATTGGAATATATTTGGTATTCTCTTGTCAAGGTCCAATTGGTTTTCAAAAGATTTTTGTATCTGTTGCTTTTCACTAAATAACAAAAAACACAAAAATGATGCCAACTCTTTCAAACTTTGCACCGGGCCTAGCGAAAGGATTAAA
Source organism: Sturmia bella (assembly GCA_963662145.1). Taxonomy (NCBI): domain Eukaryota; kingdom Metazoa; phylum Arthropoda; class Insecta; order Diptera; family Tachinidae; genus Sturmia; species Sturmia bella. The sequence goes on along the minus strand of OY759170.1, from coordinate 52,677,090 downwards.
AATAGCTCTAAGGCACGATAAAATAGCTAACAATCTTAGGCCCCAGAAATACGGCTGTAAAGTTAAAATGCCAAGAACGATTTATGTTGGCTGATTGTTTTAGGCATCTTGTAATTTCAGCAACACTGCTCAATACATAAAGTCGTATAGTGATACCTTGCTTGAAAATAGCTTTTGTCGAATTTTCAGCTTTAGGCCGCATGACACACAAACACTACATTTTTTTGCGGCCTGTCCATGGGAAGTATCCTTTGAGCACGTATAACTATTAGTATCGATTTCAATCTCTGATTTTTCATGTTACCTTTCACCCTGTTTGCTTATATTTTCTACACCATACCACCGCACTTATTTTACAGTTTGTGCCTGCAATCAAAGTAATGTTATGCGGTTATATTTAATAAAATAATTTCCCAAGAGTTTGCGTTTTTCTCGTTTCAAACTAAAAAAACAACCAATCATACAAACACATATTAAACTTTTTCTAAAAAAAAAACAATCTGAAGCTAAAATTTTATACACATACAGTGGGTGAGAAAAGTTCCTAAGAAGTTTGATTAGAAAAAATAGTGTACAGAAAGAAAAATCGCGTTCTAAATTTAGGTTTGATTTTAGTACAAAGTAGACTTAAAAATTTAAGTACGCATAACACAAAACAGTTCTTAAAACCAGATCAATCGGGACTATTAAAAGGAATCAATCCTGGTAAGGTTTAAAATGAGTACGAAATTCTTGACAATATTTGAACCCATCACTTGTGTGTGTTTGCATAAGTACTGAATTTTGTTTAGAGTGGCATTAGTTAGGTTCTGGGTTCAGGTCAGCAAAGCGACAAAATAGTTTATAAATTATTATTAAATTAAGGAAGTAGAGCGGATTATTTTAGGTACAAATTTGGGATTAAATAGACTTCAGAAACATCGCATCAATCCTCACGCTCAAAATAAATACAATCCTTCCGTACTTAAATCAATACCAAACGGTGTCAGATGTACGTTAAGTAAGTACCAATGTTCTTAAATTAAAAACAGCGTTCTTCTTTTTAATCACGGATTTGAGCTATATTCAATCCGAAACTGGGATTGAATATGTCTAAAACTAAGTCTTTAGCGCTTTAAAAATCCATACTTAAAACAAATGCAACGTACTTGATTTAAGGAAATGCGTACTTACCGAACGTCTGACACCACTTGTGATTGATTTAAGTACAAATGGATTTAATTGTTTTTTCAGAGTAGAAAAATGCCAAAATACCAAAACTAAAATATTAAAATTATTAGTTCATTGCTATACTTTGTATTAGTTTAAGTCAATGATTGGTTCTGGGAGGCATATTTTTTTAGAGCAATAAGAACGTGGTTGTTTAATGAAATACCCTGGATTATAATAACTGTCGCATTATGTAAATAAATTTAGTATTGTTACTGTTACTGTTGTTACTCAATTTAATTTTAATCATTTTATCGGGCCTTGACTGCCTCAAAATTGAAGAAAATCTTTGTGTTGTACTTTATGTAGAAAGTAAAGCTTAAGATTTATATTCATCATTTTACAAATGGCTCCAAATCCAGGTCATAATTAATTGCGCACATTTTAAAGCAGCAGCTCTTAGCCATCCTCAGCTACTACTTACTTTATTTTATATTATTAATGTGATTGATATTAATTGAACAAGGTAAAAAAGACCGGAAAGGCCTTAAGAGCAGAGGTGACTATCTGTTTCGAAGCCGCTGCACTCTTCGTCAACACCCGTTTTTAAGCTCATGTGACTCAGATATTTAAGTTGTTGTATGTTTTCTGTCTAAATTTTAGTTTTATCAAATACACTAATTACGCACATTTTACGGACATTATAATTATATTAATTTTTGTTGTATATGCCTTTGCCCAAGTGAACACCTGCTAATCCAAACTCTACGCTCTCTTTATCAGTGCAAAACTGGGAAAAATAGAAAAATTACACAGCAAAACAACCAGAATAAAATCTGTAACAAATTTACTTATTAGAAGTTAACCACTTATACAAAATACGTACAATGCCTTATGACGGGTCCTTATCTAATATTAAGGGCTACAAGACACATTTTTATACCCTTCACAAAAATGTGTAAGGATATATATAAGTTTGTGATTCCGTGTGTAACGCATTGAAATAACCATCTCAGACCCCATAAAGTATATATATTCTGGATAAAAGTCAATAGGGATTACGATTAAGTGATGTCCGTCTGTCCATCTGTCTGTCTGTCCGTCTCCGGCTGTCCGTCTGTAGTCGTTGAAATACCGTTTCTGAGAAAATGGTTTGAGATAAAAAAAACTTATTTTTTCGCTAAAATGTGCTAAGTCCTGGTAGTGGGTCTGCTATTGAAATTCAGTAAGATCGGTGTACGGATAGCCGAGATATATCAAAAAAACCGGATTTTGAGGGGTATTTTTTGGTCATTTTTTTGGTCAGATTTTTGAAAAATTTTTTTTCCTAAAAAGTTAGCCATATCATTTTTAATGCCCATTAGATACTAAAAAATCGAAGAAGTTTTGAAATCGGCCCATATATATCCGAGATATAGCGTCTCCCGGTTTTTCAAAAAATCTGCCTTATAAGCCAAATAAAACAAATTTTGGGACCAAAGATCAATCAGAATTCGGTACATTCGGCCCATATACACTCATATAGCGCCTCTCGATATCTCAAGAAGTCGGCCCTGGAAGCCAAAGGAAACAATTTTTTGCACTAAAAATTTTTCAGAATGGTACATATACATAGGTCGTTCAGAGGCAAAATTAGATTATTTTTGTATATCGGCCCATATGTACCCGAGATAACGCTGCTCCCGATTTCTCAAGAAGTCGGCATAAAAAGCCAAATAAAACAGCGTTTGGCACCAACAATCGATCAGAATGGTACATTTAGGATGTTTAAAGGCAAAACTGAAAACTTTTTGAAATCGGTATATATATATATATATATATATATATATATATATATATATATATATATATATATATATATATATATATATATATATATATATATATATATATATATATATATATCTGAGATATAGCATTTCCCGATTTTGCAAGAAATCGGCTCTATAAGCCAAATAAAACAGCTTTTGACACCAAAAATCAATCAGAATATGTCGGCCCAGCTGAATAAAGCACTCTTACTTGTTGCTTTTATAAATTATTCGCAACCAACTTTATAGTTAATATTTTTAAAATAATACATTTATGTATATTAAATTACTTTTTCAGGCTTAAGTTCAACCCTTGGTTTGTCACTACTTTTAATTAATATCAATTAAGTAAAGGAAAGTAAAATTTAATTTATTTTTAAAATATTTAGTATTGTTGTAAACTCCTGTAACTAAGTTTGACAAATTTGCAAGATTTTTGCAGCTTCACTTTAGTTGTGCTTTTGAAAACTTTTCCAAAAAAGTGCGAGCTCCAGGTACTTTTGAAGCTCAAACAATAACCACATCAAAAGATTGTCTTTGCAAATGAGCATCTCTCGGGTAGTTTTACAAAAATATACCATCGTTCAGGTCAACAGACAATCAATAAATTTTTGAGATCCTTAAAACGTTCAGAGCAGTGTCTCACATTAGTCATAATTTGACAAAATGCCGTACTGAGCAGATGTGTTCCAAACCAAATGTTTTTGGGTAACAATCGCATCGTTTGCGTATAAGATACACACAAAAAAACATTAGACTAAGATTTGCATACTACAACACATTTTTTTTTGTCATTGTACATATTTGATCAACAGTGTTATTTTGACAGTCATAACATTTGCAGCAAAACAAATTTTGCTTTCTTTGTGAAAAAGTTTATCCAAGAAAAGTGAGCATAAGGCGAATGTAATTTATCTTTTCAAATGAATGGTGGCTTGTATGTCTGATGTTTACCTTGATTCTTGTTGCAACAAAAATCACAGTAAACGTACAAATAGGCGGTAAAGTAAACTGCGGTCTTGCATTCATCAGACGAAGAAACCCTTTTTCCATTACTTAAAGAAAGTAAATGTATAAGTATAAAGTTTAAGAGCAAAAAGGGTGAATCTTTTAAACCCTAATATAGTTGGTTACTTTATAATATGCATAATGTTAAATATGCCTCTGCTACCATTATATATGTATATGCCATTGAGCTTCATATTTAACCTTTTTAAAGTGTTTTTATCGAAAATATTGCAGACAGGCTGTAGTAAACTCTGAACTATCTAGTTTTAGTTTGCTAAAATAAACACAGTTTTTTGTGAGCTTTTAATCAGAGCGGACGTATTTTTTATGATGTGTAGTTGTAGTCGTAATAGGTGATCGGCTTATTTAAAAAAATATGTTCCATGTTTATTAAACGTTTATTTGACAAATTATATATAAATAGTGGTCAAATGCAATCTTAGTAAACATAATATATTTTTAAAAATAAGTTCTCCAAATCAAGCATTCGTAATAGGTCTTATGTCGCTTCTTGTTGTGGAAGAGGTTGCATTAAAAGTTGTTAACTGGATAATGTCGAAGGTGCATATACTGCACAGTAAACATACAAATTTGTAACACTTAATCCTGACTTGTTCAGATTTGCAAAAATTAATGTTCTATTTTTATGTTATACCATTTTTGCTTAAATAAACGTTCACAAATACCTACCAATCCCTCTTTCCTATTTTCCTAGTTAAAGTATAATAAAATGCATATATAGGTGTCATCCCTTGTGTACTGGCCCTAGTTAAAATAAAAAAAAATTTAATATAAATGTATTAAAAAAAAGAATACATCTACTCAAATTTTGGCTTACGACTTCGTCTTGTATTCGTAAAAAAATAACAGACTTTAGAGCTAAAGGTAGACAGGCGTTTCTATTTTTGATAAATAGAAGTGGGTACCAGTTTCTTAAAATACTGGTATCTCACAAGAATTAAAAGCGAATTAAAACCATTGAAATATACATATAACACTTGCTAATCACAAAAGCTTGATTAATGAAAATAAAATCAATATTTGAAGATCGCTGCTCAGGGGACGTAATTTGAAAGCGCTGTCACCACTTGTAATATGGTGTCTGGCTGCTGGTGGAATAATATAAAATATATTTCAGTCGTTAGAAATTTCATTGCTAAAATTGAAAAAAAGTCCATGAGTTGACTGTGCAGACAATCCATAATGAAGAACTTAGTTATTGGGATACGTATGCAGTGCTGCTCCAAAACACTATTTGCTCTTCCTACAAAATACAAATCAGCCAAAGCTGTCGTTGGCTAATAGTATGTTTCCAAGACATGCGCTTCGCTTTCTATTTGTGTTTAGCACTCTAATCGGGAGCGAAGCAACGTGATTTGCCATAAAAAATTTTGAGAGCGAATGGAAGTTGCTTCATATTGAAGCCACATGTGAAGCACGAAAAATTCCTGTCTTCTTTAATTTATATCGCAAATTTATCTGCACTGTCTGTCAAAATTATATTTTGCAAAAGAAAAAAAAAAACAAACAAAGAAAACGTAATTGTTCTATAAAACTAAAAGTTAAGCTCTGGGTTGTCTGTTAATGCTCTGTAATGCCAACTCCAAAGATATTTCCATATGAATGTGATTTGTTTGCAACACTTCAATTCACTTACTTTTTTTTTTGTCCAGCTAGAAAAATTTGCTTCACAAAATTAGGGGAAAATTTATGTTGGCTTATTAAAAGTAAAAGTCAAATCGAAGCACATATGAGAGTAGTGTAAACACTGTGATTCATACATGTAATTGAGAGAACGAAGCGGGAGATTCAATTGGTAATGGAAACATGCTATAAGCGGCTAGCTAGCCATCATGGCTATAAAGCTCTTTGCTTTAGCTAAATCTGAGTTTGTACAGAGACACGGAACCAGTAATAAAATAATTTCCTTTTAAGCTTAAACCATTTGAAATTAAAACAAAAAAAAAAAACATTGCAAATTTATTCCTACTGAAAACTGTAAAGAAAAGCCGCCCTTAAAAAGTGATATTTTTTTAAAATTTTCATATTCCAAAATAGTAAAATCATCTTAAAAACAATGAAAGAAGTTAAACGAAAAAAAAAAATAATCAAATTTTGCTGCTAAAATTTCTTAGCTGTTTGCTATTTTTATTTCCTGTGGCAGAGACCACAACCTGGTCGGAGTACCACGCTTCTACAAAAATTCAATGAATAAATGAAAATTCACGAAAGAGTTTGAATTTTTTTCTTCTATTTTTCATTTTATATTTTAGCGTAAGTGAAGCGTTGTGTTGGGCTGTTTGTTAGTTTGTGAGTATTTATCCTTGGTTACCGTCAACATCAACATCGACTTCACATCCAGCCAGCCAGCCAGCCAGCCAGCCAGCACAGCACAGCAGTTTACATTTGAAGTGCGAGTAGTTTTCGTTTGGTTTTCTTTGCTAGAAAAATCATTTTGCAAACAGTTTAAAAGAAAACATAAAAAAAAATCACTGCAACAATATTCATTCGGTTATTAAGAGATGTCTTCCTTTGGTGCAGCTTTTTCTTCTTATTTTTACTAGGAAAACATAAAATTTTTTTTTAGAGGAATAAGAAATGTTGATTTTTTAAATTTCATATAGTTGTATAGTAACTGTTCCACTGATGTTTGTTGTTATACTTTCGGCAGAAATGGTAAAAGTATTAACGGTTGCGCCGTTTTATAGAATTTGCCATTCAGGTAGCTGATGTCTTGCTGCCTAGTTGCCAAGCAATTTCCTATAATTTAAACTTCGGAATATTCAAAGAGACTGAGGAAATAATTTTGATTAATTTTTCCACAAGTTCATAGTTACACAAGAAGAATCGAAAAACTTTTAGATGTATTTTAAATATGTTTAACATTATTTTAGTTGGTGTTGGAAGCTGAAAAGCAGTAAATATAGTTAAAAGGTTTTGATTTAAAAGCAACTTAATAATGCCTGTAATGTAGAAAAATTGAGTTTAACACATACCTGATTGTAGGTTTATATTGACTCTACTGGGCCGCCAATGTCTTTTCAAGAATCCTCATGTTTTGCTCGAATAACTAAAAACGCTTAATACCACCAAATTCACTACTTATGCTTTCCACTCTGAGCACGAGTACTATTTACTTTCCCATCACTTGAACCACTGACATGATTGTACTTGGTTACACATCCTCTGGTCTGGTATTATAGAATACATTATTATTTCGTAGAACAACAGTTTTTCTTGTAGCATTTGTTAGTGTCCTCTAATTGTTGTGCAAATTCCATGCAGCCAACTGAGTTGCCAACTGACAAGCTCATTTAAAGTGCGACATGTAGTATCTTCAAAACACACTCACATATGCATATGGTAATTAGAAATGTAATTATGTTAATGCAAACAGCACTTGTGTAAATGTGTAAAGAATCTTATTAACTTTAATTGGTGGAATTAATTTGTAAACTTTACAGACTTTGAAAGCATAACAAGTAAAACTATTTAAAAATTACATTAATCGTAAACAGAATTCATGTTTGTGTTCTGAAGTAGTTTTAAGTAAGTGAGAGAAATATTCAAAATCGAATAGGAGGAGTTTTAGGAAATTTACATGTATTATTCCAAAGGGAATATTATGATTCAACGATTACCAGCCCTGGGACTGGCTGCTAATTCAGATCCAATTTCTTCTGTCCAACCCAAGCAGGCGGCAAAACAATCATATGTGTCATCTAATTGTTCTGACTTGAACCAGCCAGATGAACTGCTGAAGGACTTTACCCTATTTACTTCGCTTACCGACACGTCTGCCAACCCATTCGGTGCCAGTTTGTACTGCTATTTTGCTTTTATAGTGCGAAGAGAAGGATTACGGCAGATGAGGTGATGCACACTCTTCTCCACTTATTCATCTTTCCAACTCCTCTTATAAGACGTTTAGTAGAGAAGATTAAGTCTTCTCGCATGTATTGCCACTTGATAGTGTCTAGTTAGAATAAGCACCAGAGTGTGGAATCTTTATAGAGGAAAATATCATCAAGTTAAGGTTTTCTTGCCATTCCAGCTGGTATATGGTCCATTCGATCAGCTGACTTGCACAGTTCTTACAAACTTCCATTGTATTAAATGTCTACGGCTAATAAGCAGAACGCCACTTAATTCGCCGACGCTATTCCATTGTAATGGGGCTCCAGATCACGCTAGTTGATTCCCCACTACGCTTACGAACAGAGCACTGCATCTTGGTACATATCAGTATGAAATGTGAACAATGAGTTGAAATTACTTCAGCAAATGCTTTTGCTTGTCTGGCTCAAAGGGTGCAGTCATTTGAAGAACATTTTACACGAATTTTAAAAAAATCTTTACTAAAAAATAACTTAATTAATTGTTTGCTTTAAGAGCCAATTGAAATGTATGGAATAATTATTTAAGCTGCAAACATTCCTTAAAGAATTTTTCAAGTCTACTGATGAGTTGATTAGCACCAACGAAATAACGGCGGCATATAGACAGCTGAAAAGACACAAAAGATTTGAAAAGGTCTATTTTTGCACCAGCATTTACTAAAAGAGGTTTACCGCAAAAGAGTCTTTCTAAATTTTAAGGAATTCAAAATAAACTAAAAAACAGATAGAGTAATGGACAACTGTAAATCATAGAGTTCCACCATAAAAGTATTTTTTTTTTTATTATTCATTTATTTAACAAAATAGTAATACATCAAATTATAAGTCACCACAGCGCCCTTATTAGGGCTAAAGAGAGGCTATTTGGCAACATAGTTCAACGTATTTATCTTAAAACTAACATTATTAACAAATTAATAATTTAGGATTCAAAGTGTTTTCATTAAAATTAACATTATTCAGATATAAATATTTACAAATAAAATAGGTACAGAATATACATATGTATGTATGTATTTAATCTGTTGCTAGTACTACATAAGAAGTGCGTTAAATAAGTCTTCACACTAATTTTAATTGTTGAGAGAACTGGAATATTTTTTAATAAATTTGGAAGTTGATTAAATTAATACGGTCCTAAAAACGTAACGCGCTGCTTTGTTAACTCCAATCGGCATCGTGAAGACATACGGTTTTCTGACTGTCTGGTATTTCTATGAGTAATTGCTACATTTTGGGGAAATTCAATAGACTGATGAGTGTTTCATTTAATTGTTATGAAAATATATACATATATTAAAACTTTCTGTTTGTAAAGACCTCGGAAAGGCAAAATGTTTTTAGCATAGGTTTTATAAAGTTCTTCGGATGAAAAGCGTATTGGCAAATTAAATACGAGCTGTAAGGCTTTATTCTGAGCAGATTGAAGTGATTTCAAAGCTTGATTTTCTTTGAATCCATATATCATTGGCAGGTACGACAAGTGAGAATGAACAAGTGACTGATAGAGGAGCATTTTAATATCTCGAGGGAATTTATTTTTGAACTTATAGAGAATTTCAATTGCTGATGAAATTTTTGCCTTTATCTTGTTGTTATGAGCATCCGATAAGAGATTTTTACTGATGTTTATTCCTAAGTATTTAACTTCGCCTGATTCAGTTATTGCAAAGCCTTTAATATGAACTACCATTTTATTTTCCCCTCTCGAACGATGCGGTTTAAATATTACAAATTTAGTTTTGTCCGAGATGAGAAGTAATTTGTTAAGTCTTGAATGCTTGAAATCATTGGGCCTGGCTCTAAGCTTAAAAGAATTGTCAGTTGTAGTCCCTGATTCAATGTTAATAAACACTCAAATCCATTGGAAATAAATTGGATGTTGGTGAGAGAATAAAAAATATTTACTACAATCAACAGATTGAGACTCTATACATAGATTATAACAAATGGGACAAAAGAAGTCATCCGATGTTGTTTGGCTTTCAGAATATCAGTTGTGGCTAACGCAGTGTGTGCCATTTCTCCGTTTGGTTGAAACCACATGTCTTCACATCTAATTCGTGCAATGGTGGCAGAAAAACTCGGTTAACAAGGCCCTACAGCGCGTTGGCATTAGACCAGTGGCATCGTCGAAAAAAATGGCCAAATGACTCCTACAGCGTGAACAGCCCACCATGCAATCACTCTGAGCGGGTGCTATACCTTATCGTGCTTAACTCGTAGATTTTTGTGTACTCTAAAAGCAATAGTTGGTCTGGTTCAAGAACCCGCTAAGATGGAAGTGGGCCTCATCGTTTATTATGGTTTTGGTAAAAAAATCGTCCACTTCATCACAGACATGATTATTCTGCATACTTGGGGAGTCTGTTGCTCGTTGGCTTGTATCTTACAGTTGTCTAGTTTACAAATAAAATAACGGATATGACATTGGCCGCCATTTTATATATGAGAGCAATTTTCATTAGAGTGATTTTCTTTCCCCCCCTCTTTTAAAGAAGAGCTCAGGTAGTGGGATCATTGCTACTTAGAAAGAATATGCAATTAGTTATTACTTGGTTTCGAAGCGATTTGGGGGTTGATGGTCATCGTGGTGGTGGACATGAAACAGCTAGGCTATGTGTTCTAGCCAATAAGTGTGAAACTTTACTTTTCTTAGCTTCCTTAAAAATTGATGATTACTAAAATTTTACGGCAAGAATTTTTTCTTAATTCTAAAAAAGTTAAATTAAGTTAGAAGACCAATGAAATGTTAAAAAATTTTTGTTTGTTTATTAATATGAAAGTACGTATAAGCTCTCGATCTGTAGAAAACAAAGGCTGCACAAAAAAAATTTCTGATAGACGTCAATAATCGGCAGCAAGCGAAAAAAATGTATCATAAGCAGGCTTATTAGCTTATTATTATATTCTTTTCTTTGAATTTCTTCTTTGAATCCTTAATAGTCAGCTCAATGCTCTAAAAGTGATTTCAGAAACGAAATTGCAATAGTGTTCTATTTAAATTAAAAAAAAAAATGAAACCTAAAGCTACGACAGGTTTTCCTCAAGCATTTTGATTTAACAAAGTGCAAACTTTGAGTAAAAATTAATAATGAAAAATGAAAACTTGGAAAAAATTGCTGTAAAACACTTTGTTCTGTGTAGTCTTGAGGAATCTATGCTAATGGACTCTGACCATCTTTTTCCTGCAAAGTTAGGTCAGTTCAATAAACCTCATCAAAGACAAAATTTTTTCCACGGTTGATGCGAGTTTTTCCACTATAATGTACGTTCTTTTGAGCGCATACAATATGTGAAAGCAAACAAAGAAAACACCAATAGCACCAGCACCAGCAGCGGCAAAAAACATCTAATTTACATCAATCACACACAAGAGGGTGGACCTTTTGAAAAAAAAAAAACCAACGACGAAATGCAAACAAACTCACAAAGCAAGTAGTGGCGACATTCAACCACCACCTTTAAAGAGTTGAAACCCACCCACATCAGTAAGTGAATTGTATGAAAGCTAATAAAAGTAAACAGCGCATAAATTTATACAATCTAATTATGTTATATTTTGCTTTCATTTGCTTTGATTTTCATGCGCTGTGCAAAAAAGAATCAAGATATTGCATACGTGTTAAAAGGGGCACTCAATAAATTATGTAAAAGTAGCCAGCAACAGTTAGGGCAGCGGTATTAAACTGCCTGGTACTTTGAAAAGCCTTATAAATTTATGCTCATTATTTTTGAAACATTTTTTCCATCGAACTAGTGCTTTCAGTTACCTTTCAGGTCATTGTATCAAACGCGTGCCTATTTTTAAGCAGGAATGAAAAACACACAAGCCTGTAACATTCACTTTCACTACTTTGGCATGCGGCAGCAGTGTCATCAAAAGTTTACTGTCACGGATGGCGTTTATATTCTATATACAGATATGCAAATATCGTTTTAATGAACATTTTTACACCCATATTAACCAAAGTCAAGCTTAAACATACACTCAGAAAACTTTGTCAGTAAAATTAATTGAGAGCACTCTTTAAAATAAATGAAATTTCATTTAAGACCTGTCATACTTATTTTTTTTTATTTAAATTTACTAATTACTTCATTTGAATTTATTTGTTAAAAAAATCTATGGAACCCAATCGGTAAAAATAATGTTATTTTAACTGTCAACTAATCCAGGCGTAATCAACTTTTATAAAATTTTTTTATATTTTTTCTTAGGTGGTCATTTTATTTAATATAGCTTTCTATCTGTATTATATCTCCTTTTTAAATTCGCTTATTTAATTTTTGTACTGCAAAGTTTCTGCTGGGATTCGAACTTGCAGCATCTCGACTTGAAGGCACCTGCCATTGCAACAATCCGAACAAATTCAACAACAATCAATTTAAGTAAAAAGTATGTATGCTACATATAAATGTAGATACAAAATTTTAAATATGTATATGCACTGATTACTTCTAGAATAAATTGCGGCCAGTTACTGCAAAAATGCTCTGAGTGTACAATTATAGATTATTGCTCAGAAAATTGTAAATAACAGTTGGTATTGAAATTATTTTAATACGATTTGCTTACAACAGTTGCTTTCAAAAACACTTTCATAAAACAAACGAAATTTTATTTTTGATTATATAAACTGTGGAAAATAAACATGACCGATCTCAATATATGTAAGTGCGTTTGTCACCGAAAATTGGTAAATTTATGAACATTTAAAAAATTTTGAAAGACAGCAAGAAAAACGTTTGAGTTGAACACAAATGTAAGACCACTTCCTGATTTTTAGAAAGATTTTTAATCTAACTAAAAATTAATTAAAAAAATTTTTTAATCCAACACTCCTATGGGATTAAACTGAGTAACTAATTAACTATAAATATAAATACTAGAGTCTTATTATATTTTGAATTTTATATTTCACTTTTATTTAATTCAAACATCAACAGAACAGCTGATCTAAGCAGATAGTTTAGATTACACTGCACAACACATGATTTTGGCACTCAATTCTGATAATTGTTTATGAAAGCAGCGCTAAAAATAAAACTTCTGCATAATTCGTTTGGTATTGGTACCTCAAATAATAATTTAAAAATTAATTTGAAGTTAGTACATATCGTGTAGGGGTGTTTGTCACGTTTTAGGCTCTTTTGTTTGCCATAACTCGAGAACCACTAGTCCGAATAAGCTGAAATGAATTTTAAAAAATTAAGAACTACAATTCCTTTAATCTGTTTGTACCACGTTTCTCTTTATAAGCAAAATTTTCGCCGTTATAAATAAATGTATGAAGAAAAAAAATATTTTTTGAATAAAAAATTGGATTTTTTTTTAATTTTAATTCATAAAAAATCCAGCCGCTAAAAAAGTGTCAAGTCCTATTACTTTCGCGTAAAGTCGCATAACCTATGAACAAAATTAGTTATAAGTCATAAAAATCGATGGACGCGTTTTGCTTTTATTCACAATTTTAAGTAAATGATGAGTTGTTTAGCAGAAACGAAATGTCGGCGGCATATAGACGGCTGAAAGAAACAGAAGGCATTAAGGTCTATTTTCTTCTTCTTTTTTTTGACCTAAAGTAATAAATTTCAGTTGGCTCTTACAGCGAATAAATAATTAATGTCATTGTTGAATTTTAAGTAAAGGTATGAATTTGAAAAAAATATTGAATACTTTTTTATTGATGCCTTATTTTGCATGAAAATAAATATTCCGATTCATAATAATAATCTCATAATTTCTGTGTTAGAATAACACAGAAAATATGAGATTTTAATATGTTATCTATGCATGAAAACAAAACTTAGAACATAGAACTTAAAATATAGAACGGCATGTTTTGTTCAATGTGTCCACAAATTTCAGTGTCATCTTCATCTTCGGTGCTTTCATCTTGAAACTGCATACTTTTAATCCAGACTCGGAGGTTTAAGTGTATCGGCATCAGCAGCGCGTTTAACTGGAAGTGTGGCAGTAAAAGCAGCAAGGTATACTCAGTGAAGAGCTCTGTTGGTACGAAAAACAGTATACAGCAATTATGACCTGGCTTCCAAGCCATTTGGTTACTGATGATCGTCGCAGTAGAAGTGAAACAGCCATAACATGCTTCCCAGCCAATAAATCCTCGACTGTACTTTTCTTTGTCATCTATAAAAATGTTGATTCATCCATCTTTCTCAATTCTAAGGAAGTAAAATCGAACTAAAGCCCGATAAAGTAATTAACAAAATTTCTTTTTTTCTGTTTTAAAGAAAAACTAAAGCATTCGCTTTTGTTTCGTAATAATAACACCATGTGACCAAAGTCTGCTGTATTGTAGACACCATAAAACACTTCTCATTGAAGTAGCTTTTATTTGCATACATTATAGCAAGTGTATGCTTTGGTCATTGCATAAAGGTTATGAATTGTTGTTACCAAAACTAACATTATTAACATCCCACTGAGAGTTGGCAAAACCGAATTAAGTGGCAACCAAAATTACCATATACCCTATACCAAGGCATACAAGATATGTGTTGTGTTTCTTAGTTACTGCTGTAGAAACTGTCAGATTAGATGGCGCAACCCAAAAATTAATACTTGCCATGTATGAAGATGTTTTTGAATACATATTCAGCAATTATTGAGTGAAGTTATTGCCGAACAGTAGTCTTTTAATATAAGCTGTTCAAGTTTATTATAAAAAAAATCTTTCTCAATTTTTAGGAAGTAAAAATTGAACTCAAGGCTGATAAAATTATTAACAACTGCTTGTCAAGGAGTAAAACACTCACTTCGTGTAATTTTTTTTTTTTTTGGCAAATTTTTGTATGTGCAGTTAGTTTAGACTTATTCAGAATAGATATGAAAGAGTAGTATGTTTAAGTTTGTATTTCATGCGAGTGTCTACATATGTAAACCAATGCTAGTGCCCCAGTTAACAGAATTTCAAGCAGGGACCGTAACTCTTATGGCTTTTAACAAAAAAGATCAAGAAATAAGAAAGAGCACAAATACAATTATACAAATATAAGCCTAAAATGTACATAGATTTGCAAGTACTCAAGTTACACGAAGTAATTCAGTACATAAAAGACATACTCGCCACTGGGATATTTCAAATTGAAATCTTTATGAGTGATTGAATTATGTTCGTTATTGGAGCAATAGGAATTTCTAATGAAACCATGAATGAAAGCAACATTAATATCGAGTCAATTGACAAACGGCAACACGAACTTAAACCACCCGTCAATATTTTGCAAGTGAGCACAAAATTTGAGGGTAAGAACGGTAATCATGGATGTGCAGCTAAATAAAATTAGCATCTTTAGTGGCTTAACCACTCACTCCAGAAAGCTGCTAAGCAAACAAATGTATATGCAGAAATCCAAGTATACAAAGGACCATCAGCCAACCACCAATCTTGCCACCTGCTAAAGGGAAATCCGGAAAAAAAGAAACAGAGTTTCAAAGCATCACATATGAACGTAAATTCATAAAAGTTCCGCTTGTGGATTGGTTTGCAAGGACTTAACAATAATTACAATTGCAAATAGTGTTTACCCTTGAAAAGCAGCATTATG
This sequence comes from Sturmia bella, assembly GCA_963662145.1. Taxonomy (NCBI): domain Eukaryota; kingdom Metazoa; phylum Arthropoda; class Insecta; order Diptera; family Tachinidae; genus Sturmia; species Sturmia bella. Next base: position 52,661,648 of record OY759170.1, on the reverse strand, counting down.
AAAAAATATGCAAGGGACTATGAATAAAAAAATATGATTTTGTCTATCCCTGACAACAAAAAAAAAAATGGTCAGACGATAGAAACTTTGTATTTGGGGCCTTTGTTACAGGCTTTATGAAATTATTAATATCAAGAAGTGGTTGTTTTTCGTAGCAGAGTTGCAAAATTTCAATTCATATGTTTTCCATAATGACATCAAAAAGAGTTCAAATAAAATAAAATAAAAAATAGACTTAGAATGCCGTACAACACAGGTTATAAAAAAAACAACAAAAAAAAAACAAGACGTTCATACTTTGGCTACAGTTAGTGTAACTGTCTGTCTTAAAATAGAATTTCTATTCATTTCTATTTCGCTCAGCAAGTGCTGCAAAGGAAAAAACTCAACCGTATTAATTTAAGTTGTTTTTATTTTGTATTCAGGTAATTAAATTCAAATTTCTATATGGTAATCAAAATTATAAGAAGTTAAGCTTCGTATGGACGGTTGTCAGATCTTACAATATTATAAGACCTAACAACGTGATGGCAATGTACTAGAAACACAAAATTGTCATCATTAAGAAAATTATCAGTTCAGACAATTGCAAGAAAATCTTACAATTTCATTGCCAGACAATTACCTGACAATAAATTTAGCTACCAACGAAAATTGTCAGCTCACACGGATGTAAGAGTTTCTACGTACCAAAATTGTCAGCCAATTGTCATTATCAAAATACACACACGCACACACACACACATGCCATTCTTCATTTTTTATTTTTCTCGCTCAATAACCATATTTTTAATTTCTTTATTCTCTTTTCTGCCACTTTTTATCTCTCGTGTACTCACATTTTTACTATTCTCTTGTTTTTTCTCCCCCTTTTGTACACACACAACTTTCTTTAATACTCTTTGTCATTACTCTGACAACGAAGCCATTGTAAGCTCTTGAGAATTTATGCATCTTACAATATGCCAATGACTGACAATGAATGGCGTTTTCCTGCAAAGACAAATGTCATAAGTAATAATTCTCACGAATTTTTGGTAATTTGCTTAAATTAAAAACATAAAATTTTTTTCTGAAGAAAACCTTATTTTTTCCATACTTTGCCCTCGTATAACAAGTCCACTAATTTTCGAACTTTCCTCGTAGTTGTATTGAATGCAACACTGTTTTCATCAAGAACCACCTGCTGCGTTTAACAGCGGTTCAACACATAAAAATTTGTGGATTTTTTTTTAAATGAAAACAAAAAGTGAATTTCGACTGATAACACTGTGCTAGTTGAAAAAACCGACAGACGGGGTACCCAGCGGGTAAACTTAATTCAAGTGCTCTGAATTCAGCTAACCGTTTCTTTAGGTTTGCTCTTGTTTCTGAGGTAAACCGTTTTTTTTTTAAACTGGAGGAGGTAGGACATTCCTTTAACTCAAAAACGGTTCAAAATATTGAAAAAAATACAAAAACCGAAATTTAGCAATAAACTGTAAAAACCTTTTTAATCAGCTTGGTAAAATAAAAAAAATACAATACTTCGAAAATACAAATTTTTTTTATGGAAAAAAGTGAAATTTTTTTTTGCAAAAGTTCGAAATTTGTTGTTCTTTAAAACGGCATAAAAAATTTAAAAAGAAAGTTGTCCTGATGAATTTTCACATGTTCATTACAAATAAAATTTCAAGCCAAAAAAGCTCAAACTTAATAAAACCCGTGCACAACTTTGGAAATTATTGACAAAAAATTAAAAAATTAAAAAATGGTCACCAACCAGACGAAACCTCATATATAAATTTTTTTTTTTATTAAATGAAAGTAGTATGCAAGAAACATTTTGTGTGCTGATCAAAATAAAGTAATTTCAACAGAACGAAGTAGAAAACAACTAACATATCGATACCCAAAAGGCAAAATTCCGTAAATATTAAAATCAATTGATTGTACTCTTCCACATGTTTTCTTTTACATGTATACCAAGATAAAACTCATCCCTGGGTAAAAAAGTTTTGCTTTTCACAGAAATTTATTTTTATATCAAGAGTTTTTCATTTTGTTTAAAAAAATAAAAAAATTTTTGTAAATTTTTCCTTATCATCATGCTACATTTATGAAATCCATGTTAATAATAATAAGTTCTATCTAAGCTGAAAAGTCAAAATTGACTAAACTCTTTACTTTGTATTCATTTTATTGTGAATTTATCATTATACTCTTGACAATAAATAAATAAAATAAAATAAAAAAATATCAAGAGTTCTTAGATTCTTCCTCGATTGCAAGATATATTTTCTGCAACTATTTAACCTAAAGAAACTGCTAAAAATGATAATAAAAATTAAAAATATTTTTCTGATTTCGTGCAATTTATATTCAACGTTCTTAAAGAATTTACACATTTTCTACATCTAGTGCACAGAAAAAAATATTGTTTTTCATTCAAACACATTATTAGCTGCATCAAATTAATTTTTATTCAATTTAGGTCCTGCAAAGAAATTCGTAAATTCAGTTACAAGGTTTGTAATATATTTATTGAAAAATAAATTCAATTTTGTAGCCTCAAACAATAATTTAATAGACACAATGTAAATATTCGTTGAAATGCAACATATTTTCAAGCAAAAGGTTGATTGAATATATTTCCATTATAATTTTTTCTGTGTAATTTTTACAAAAAAGCAAAATTTTTAGAAATTTGTGTTTGTTTGCCTTGAATATAAAATAAGTTATGGAAATTACATCTTCCACTAGATTTTTTGAAAAGAAACATAATTTATTGAATTAATTTAGCTTGTTAGCAGTTGTAATTGAATTAAAAAATTGTAAACTGCTTCTAAGGTTACAATTTTAGCAAACCTAAAAAATAACATATGATTAAAATTAAAAAAAAAAAAAAAAAAAAACAAAAAACTTAAATTAATGTATGTAGGCACTTAAGTCTTCTAAGTTCTCGATATATCGCTCGATTTAAGAAATGACTTGTATCTGAATTTTATTTGTTGGGATAGATAAAATATTCAAATATTCTAAGTCATATTAATTAAATCTTTAACTAATAACAAAAAATTAATCTCCAACTCCAAAACAAATGACCCTTATCACATTAACAAATCATTGGCGACAATGGTTTTTGTTTTCATTTTTACTGATTAAATTATTCTTGTTTGTGTTGTGTCTACTACCACTTGACCAAGCAACTCATATTGGCAATTATATATTATATCCGGTGCGCCAAAATGCGAACATGAGTAACGCGTACAAACTTTTACTCCAGTATATTCCCTTAGTCTTCTCTGGTTACAAGCATAATGGTTCATTTTTAACACATTTTCCTGGTGGCGCATTGGAAATGAAAGGAGAACATAAATTATCAATGAATATGGAAAAAAAAAATACCGGTATTTGCAAATCAGTCAAAAAATTTGATTTACGTACGTTATTCATTTGCATAAATTCAAACGGCATCAATAAAAACACTCACTCGACAAAAACTGAAAAAGGAATTTAACCCTTAAACACAAACACAAATGCTATGAGGGTCCAGTATTCGGCATTGACTTCAATTGGAGCTTTATGTATTTACTTACATTGAAATAACTTGCACAGACATCCAGGATGTTATTTGTAAATATGATAAAAGAAAAAAAAATAATGAAAAATGAAAAGGGTACTTTTTCTATCTCTAATAACAATTAATAAATCTTTGACATATTTGCTTAAATTGTAATGCGTTATTTATTGAAGGTCCGAACTCATGTCACTTAACTGGTGGTGGTATATTTGCAAACCTTTTAGTTTTAATTAAGAAAATACATTTGAAAAGAATTAATTTAGATACAACTTAGTGCATATTTTCCTTACTAGAGCAGTAATAATAGTACAAAGAGAAGAATCTTATAAGCAACTTTTGAAATAAACAGCAGGGAGTCTTCTAAGAACAGTAGCTTTTTTTTCTGTAGCTCAACTATATTTGATTCTATCATTAAGGTTCGACAGGAGCTCTCCAAACCTGCCCAAAGGCTGCCATGGTATAGTCCTCTTTATATTTGTGAGAAGGCAGAGGCAGCTCTTAGACTAGCTGAGGAGGGCACACATAGGATACATTCGTAACCTGAAGATATTTTGGAATACACCATGTCTGTCGCTCTCAGAGAGAATGAATGAAACTCTATCATTCTTTTGGAAATTCAAAGTGGTCATTGATGACTACGCATCCTGGAGAAATCATAACGTGGTTGGGAATGAGGGTTCCCCACTCTGGCCTACACAAGGCTCCAAATTGAAGGATGTTGGTCCCGAACTTCCAATATTTAGGCGTAATTTTCAGAAGGTGATTGCAAAGGGAAAAACATTCAGGCTTTTGCAGGTGGAGATCCACAGCATAGAGAATGCTTACATAGAAATATATTTAAAGCCACCATATGTATAACTTATATCTAGAGCCGACACATATACATACATTCTATTTGATATTAAAAAAAACTGAAAGCGATATCATCAGTCAAGACTAGATTGGAAATGTTATGAACTTCCTTAGGCCATCTTTTTGAGAAATAGATTAGCTCTCATAGGAATACTGAGCCACAGAGGACATGAGGGCAAAGAAAGGCCAAACTGCTTAGCCAATGAGGGCATAGTAAGGTTCTATATGTAGGTCCTTAAACATTCTGTGGGGTTAGCAACACTTTTAAGAACAGCATAACACGGCAATGGGAGAAGGAAAGTTTTACTGACTACTGGAGAGCCCTAAAGGGCATGCGGCAGAAAAAACAGCTAATGCATCCTGGCAGATTCAAGTTCAACCGTATTGTGACCCTCATCAGAAAACAAAATAGACTATATAGCCAGCTAATGGCAGGGCACTGTATACTTAATTAACTTCTCAGGGCAATGAAACTGGTATTCAATGTGACGCTGCCTTGAGACGTAGAACCACATAACTGGGCTACGAGCTGTTGGTTCTGGTGAACCTCGGTAGCACAAAACCCACAGCCATGCAGAGATTTGCTAATAATTAAGGTCTCGGTCTCTAGTGAATAAGGCCTACACCAAACATCTTTTCGAACGAGGTGCACAGTTCTCGCAAATAATAATAAAAATAAATAAATTAAAGTTATTGACCAAAAGTCTGAGACCCGACCAGACTTGCTCTCTTACACGTTTGTTAAAATCTAACAATGTAAATGCTTTGTTATGATTTTATCAAACATTTTTTGTACATTCGCTTCTTTTAGATGTCTAAAGATCTCATAAAAATATATGGCATATCATTTTGTGTGCTTTTGATAGACACTTTCCGGAACAGTGCTTGTCACATAAAATATTTGTATTAATTGCTTTTAATTTTCGCAAGAAAAACTCTCATCAATTTTGCCTCTCATATCCTTCAATTTTTTATTTCGCATAAATATTTAAATGCTTTTCTTTATCGCAACACATAAAGGCATGTCATTAATTAAACAAAATATCAATTAAGTCTGTTGAATCTACTTAAATTAATACCGAAACTCACATCTTTAGTGCGCAACGTTAAAAGAGTGCCTATAAAAAATAAATAGTATATGCTACACATATACAAGAGCTTTTCTTTTGTCATTTTATTTTGCCTCGCTTACTGCACATACAGATGTATTTTTATCTTGTTGTTTGAATTTTTGTACTTTACTTAGTGCACAAATATTTTCAATTTTCCTGTCAGTAGTTAATTGATTTTTTTAATGACTTCACATGTTGCACAAATGACTGTCGTTCAATGTGTTGCAGAGTAAAGTAAGCGACAGCGACAGCGACAATGCCAACACATCACCATGACTGCCGGTTGCTTAACCCAAATCGTCAACATTGTGGGCTTTCAGCTTACACTGACACAAAACTCGTAACAACTGTATTAATTGAGTCTGATACTTGACTCATTGAAATGCTGACGGTGAGAGGGCGAGAGCGGAGCATGATTTACAGTCTTCTGCCAAATGCTCTGCACTTTAGTCAAGTTTTGTAAATGTTTGTGAATTTGTCTCGTAAGGTGTAACAGTGTAACTGTGGAAATATAAAAGTGTGCGGGTATTGAAAAAAGTTAAAACAGGTGCTTAAAAGAGCACATGCAGTAGGTAGTTTAATGAATCGGATTTATTATAGTTTTTAAATTGCCTAACGATATGCCATGCACATAGATTTTTTTTTGAAAGTGGGCGAATATTCGTTCTCACATGCTTCTGCTGCACTAGAACGGTGTCATTTGCTGCATAAAAATTGCTGATATTGTATCAAATATTTTTCGAGGGCATTTGGCTTGCGAAAAAAAGAATCAACTACAAATTATCAAAATACTTATTTTGGTGTTGTTCGCTTTTCAATTGTTTTGTATTTTTGTATGAGGTCACCACTCCTAAGGAGGCGAGCTGAGGGGTTGATGTGTTTTAAAAGATTATTTGGGGAAAAAAATAAGCGGGAGTTCTTCATACATTTGACTCCTCTACGGGAGCCTTGGGGGGAGTTATTGTGAAAGGGGGAAAAATTACATTTTCAAGTAGTCTAAATACCATTCTCTGGGACCAGTCAGTCACAGGGTGACTGTGGATGAGTCAAATATACAACCAACATCTAGTAATTCTTTCTAACAAATTTTTTTTTGAAGAAAAGAAATTCTCCCTCCATTAAAAATTAAAATTCGGTCGCCTTAAACAAAATTTTTCATGAAATGTCTATTGAAAAATCAATGGCTTTATATCGATTCCTAAATTGTCCCGACCTCGTACACACTTTCTTGCTTAAAAGCTTGACATGGTTCAAGTTGACTCGACGAGAAGACGGAAGAAAAAATCAAAAAGTATCTGAACGGAGCAATAACTTTTAAGGTCAACAAGCCAGAGTAAAATTATAATACTTTATTATTAATGAATTGATGCATTTACGAACTGTAGGATTGTGAACAGGAATCGTGTGTGTATATATGCAAAACATTGCACAATGTGGCGTTAAATTGTTGTTTAAGTTTTAATGACAGATCGGTTTTCATTATGTGGTGCTCTGGTGTTTGTGTCGCGGCAAAAACCATTTGTCAATATAATGGGCGTAACGAAGATACTTATCAAACAGCCCTGCAAACAAACACACACACACCCACACACCCACACACATACACAAGCTAGCGTTTGCTACTTTAAACAAAATATCGAAAGAGAAACAAAAAATACTTAAAATTTTAATGAAAATAAGTAAGGAGAATGTTGTTTTTTGAAAGTGTTAAAACTTTTGCTACCTTCTCCCTAAACTTGTGTAAAATTTCATTAACGTAGACCATTTAACAAATTAATTGAATAAGAGTCTATAAAAATCAGGAAGCATATAATAAATTGTAGTTTATTATTGCTTCTATGCTGAGATTTATTTAACAGGTATAAGGATCGTTTCAAGCACAAACAAAATATAGCAAATAGTTGTTTGATAACTCTGGCGGAATTATTAAAAATTAAATGAAATGAACAATTAAAACCAGACTACTACTGAATGTTTTGTTTGGTTTTACCAACAAATGCTTGATACTTATACAAATTCTTGTATATATCTTCAAAACAAAGAAAATATACTAAAACTTTAGAAGGTGTCAGTTACAACAAAGTTGCTGAGAAGGGATATTAGTGAAATGAGTAAAATTTTCTTACATATGACACAAACGATGCTCGATTGAAAGCGAAAGTTTTAGATTTATTATCAAGTACTACTTGTAATATACTTGAAACAAAACTTTCTTATACATTTACAATGCCAAAGTCAAATTATTGCGCAATCATGATCGATTGAATTTTAGTTACCAAACATCAGTAAACCGAAAAAAAAAATGAATTTAAGTGTTTCTAAGTTTCTTCTTTAGCTGGTGAGGCCTAACTTCTTTCTATGTCAATAAAAATGCATTTAATTTTTATTACATATTTTATACCGACGTTTCGTGAATTTTATGTTCATTTCTTCAGGGGATGTGTCTATTTATTAATACCAAAAAAGAGAAAACAACAACATCAATATTACATTTATACAATTATAGCAACATAGAAGTTTTATATCAAAGTTGACTTACACTTAGTTCGTTTACATTAGTTGGTATTAGAACTACAATTCCTTTAATCTGTTTGTACCACGTTTCTCTTTATAAGCAAAATTTTCGCCGTTATAAATAAATGTATGAAGAAAAATAATATTTTTTGAATAAAAAATTGGATTTTTTTTTAATTTTAATTCATAAAAAATCCAGCCGCTAAAAAAGTGTCAAGTCCTATTACTTTCGCGTAAAGTCGCATAACCTATGAACAAAATTAGTTATAAGTCATAAAAATCGATGGACGCGTTTTGCTTTTATTCACAATTTTAAGTAAATGATGAGTTGTTTAGCAGAAACGAAATGTCGGCGGCATATAGACGGCTGAAAGAAACAGAAGGCATTAAGGTCTATTTTCTTCTTCTTTTTTTTGACCTAAAGTAATAAATTTCAGTTGGCTCTTACAGCGAATAAATAATTAATGTCATTGTTGAATTTTAAGTAAAGGTATGAATTTGAAAAAAATATTGAATACTTTTTTATTGATGCCTTATTTTGCATGAAAATAAATATTCCGATTCATAATAATAATCTCATAATTTCTGTGTTAGAATAACACAGAAAATATGAGATTTTAATATGTTATCTATGCATGAAAACAAAACTTAGAACATAGAACTTAAAATATAGAACGGCATGTTTTGTTCAATGTGTCCACAAATTTCAGTGTCATCTTCATCTTCGGTGCTTTCATCTTGAAACTGCATACTTTTAATCCAGACTCGGAGGTTTAAGTGTATCGGCATCAGCAGCGCGTTTAACTGGAAGTGTGGCAGTAAAAGCAGCAAGGTATACTCAGTGAAGAGCTCTGTTGGTACGAAAAACAGTATACAGCAATTATGACCTGGCTTCCAAGCCATTTGGTTACTGATGATCGTCGCAGTAGAAGTGAAACAGCCATAACATGCTTCCCAGCCAATAAATCCTCGACTGTACTTTTCTTTGTCATCTATAAAAATGTTGATTCATCCATCTTTCTCAATTCTAAGGAAGTAAAATCGAACTAAAGCCCGATAAAGTAATTAACAAAATTTCTTTTTTTCTGTTTTAAAGAAAAACTAAAGCATTCGCTTTTGTTTCGTAATAATAACACCATGTGACCAAAGTCTGCTGTATTGTAGACACCATAAAACACTTCTCATTGAAGTAGCTTTTATTTGCATACATTATAGCAAGTGTATGCTTTGGTCATTGCATAAAGGTTATGAATTGTTGTTACCAAAACTAACATTATTAACATCCCACTGAGAGTTGGCAAAACCGAATTAAGTGGCAACCAAAATTACCATATACCCTATACCAAGGCATACAAGATATGTGTTGTGTTTCTTAGTTACTGCTGTAGAAACTGTCAGATTAGATGGCGCAACCCAAAAATTAATACTTGCCATGTATGAAGATGTTTTTGAATACATATTCAGCAATTATTGAGTGAAGTTATTGCCGAACAGTAGTCTTTTAATATAAGCTGTTCAAGTTTATTATAAAAAAAATCTTTCTCAATTTTTAGGAAGTAAAAATTGAACTCAAGGCTGATAAAATTATTAACAACTGCTTGTCAAGGAGTAAAACACTCACTTCGTGTAATTTTTTTTTTTTTTGGCAAATTTTTGTATGTGCAGTTAGTTTAGACTTATTCAGAATAGATATGAAAGAGTAGTATGTTTAAGTTTGTATTTCATGCGAGTGTCTACATATGTAAACCAATGCTAGTGCCCCAGTTAACAGAATTTCAAGCAGGGACCGTAACTCTTATGGCTTTTAACAAAAAAGATCAAGAAATAAGAAAGAGCACAAATACAATTATACAAATATAAGCCTAAAATGTACATAGATTTGCAAGTACTCAAGTTACACGAAGTAATTCAGTACATAAAAGACATACTCGCCACTGGGATATTTCAAATTGAAATCTTTATGAGTGATTGAATTATGTTCGTTATTGGAGCAATAGGAATTTCTAATGAAACCATGAATGAAAGCAACATTAATATCGAGTCAATTGACAAACGGCAACACGAACTTAAACCACCCGTCAATATTTTGCAAGTGAGCACAAAATTTGAGGGTAAGAACGGTAATCATGGATGTGCAGCTAAATAAAATTAGCATCTTTAGTGGCTTAACCACTCACTCCAGAAAGCTGCTAAGCAAACAAATGTATATGCAGAAATCCAAGTATACAAAGGACCATCAGCCAACCACCAATCTTGCCACCTGCTAAAGGGAAATCCGGAAAAAAAGAAACAGAGTTTCAAAGCATCACATATGAACGTAAATTCATAAAAGTTCCGCTTGTGGATTGGTTTGCAAGGACTTAACAATAATTACAATTGCAAATAGTGTTTACCCTTGAAAAGCAGCATTATGAAAAAATATGCAAGGGACTATGAATAAAAAAATATGATTTTGTCTATCCCTGACAACAAAAAAAAAAATGGTCAGACGATAGAAACTTTGTATTTGGGGCCTTTGTTACAGGCTTTATGAAATTATTAATATCAAGAAGTGGTTGTTTTTCGTAGCAGAGTTGCAAAATTTCAATTCATATGTTTTCCATAATGACATCAAAAAGAGTTCAAATAAAATAAAATAAAAAATAGACTTAGAATGCCGTACAACACAGGTTATAAAAAAAACAACAAAAAAAAAACAAGACGTTCATACTTTGGCTACAGTTAGTGTAACTGTCTGTCTTAAAATAGAATTTCTATTCATTTCTATTTCGCTCAGCAAGTGCTGCAAAGGAAAAAACTCAACCGTATTAATTTAAGTTGTTTTTATTTTGTATTCAGGTAATTAAATTCAAATTTCTATATGGTAATCAAAATTATAAGAAGTTAAGCTTCGTATGGACGGTTGTCAGATCTTACAATATTATAAGACCTAACAACGTGATGGCAATGTACTAGAAACACAAAATTGTCATCATTAAGAAAATTATCAGTTCAGACAATTGCAAGAAAATCTTACAATTTCATTGCCAGACAATTACCTGACAATAAATTTAGCTACCAACGAAAATTGTCAGCTCACACGGATGTAAGAGTTTCTACGTACCAAAATTGTCAGCCAATTGTCATTATCAAAATACACACACGCACACACACACACATGCCATTCTTCATTTTTTATTTTTCTCGCTCAATAACCATATTTTTAATTTCTTTATTCTCTTTTCTGCCACTTTTTATCTCTCGTGTACTCACATTTTTACTATTCTCTTGTTTTTTCTCCCCCTTTTGTACACACACAACTTTCTTTAATACTCTTTGTCATTACTCTGACAACGAAGCCATTGTAAGCTCTTGAGAATTTATGCATCTTACAATATGCCAATGACTGACAATGAATGGCGTTTTCCTGCAAAGACAAATGTCATAAGTAATAATTCTCACGAATTTTTGGTAATTTGCTTAAATTAAAAACATAAAATTTTTTTCTGAAGAAAACCTTATTTTTTCCATACTTTGCCCTCGTATAACAAGTCCACTAATTTTCGAACTTTCCTCGTAGTTGTATTGAATGCAACACTGTTTTCATCAAGAACCACCTGCTGCGTTTAACAGCGGTTCAACACATAAAAATTTGTGGATTTTTTTTTAAATGAAAACAAAAAGTGAATTTCGACTGATAACACTGTGCTAGTTGAAAAAACCGACAGACGGGGTACCCAGCGGGTAAACTTAATTCAAGTGCTCTGAATTCAGCTAACCGTTTCTTTAGGTTTGCTCTTGTTTCTGAGGTAAACCGTTTTTTTTTTAAACTGGAGGAGGTAGGACATTCCTTTAACTCAAAAACGGTTCAAAATATTGAAAAAAATACAAAAACCGAAATTTAGCAATAAACTGTAAAAACCTTTTTAATCAGCTTGGTAAAATAAAAAAAATACAATACTTCGAAAATACAAATTTTTTTTATGGAAAAAAGTGAAATTTTTTTTTGCAAAAGTTCGAAATTTGTTGTTCTTTAAAACGGCATAAAAAATTTAAAAAGAAAGTTGTCCTGATGAATTTTCACATGTTCATTACAAATAAAATTTCAAGCCAAAAAAGCTCAAACTTAATAAAACCCGTGCACAACTTTGGAAATTATTGACAAAAAATTAAAAAATTAAAAAATGGTCACCAACCAGACGAAACCTCATATATAAATTTTTTTTTTTATTAAATGAAAGTAGTATGCAAGAAACATTTTGTGTGCTGATCAAAATAAAGTAATTTCAACAGAACGAAGTAGAAAACAACTAACATATCGATACCCAAAAGGCAAAATTCCGTAAATATTAAAATCAATTGATTGTACTCTTCCACATGTTTTCTTTTACATGTATACCAAGATAAAACTCATCCCTGGGTAAAAAAGTTTTGCTTTTCACAGAAATTTATTTTTATATCAAGAGTTTTTCATTTTGTTTAAAAAAATAAAAAAATTTTTGTAAATTTTTCCTTATCATCATGCTACATTTATGAAATCCATGTTAATAATAATAAGTTCTATCTAAGCTGAAAAGTCAAAATTGACTAAACTCTTTACTTTGTATTCATTTTATTGTGAATTTATCATTATACTCTTGACAATAAATAAATAAAATAAAATAAAAAAATATCAAGAGTTCTTAGATTCTTCCTCGATTGCAAGATATATTTTCTGCAACTATTTAACCTAAAGAAACTGCTAAAAATGATAATAAAAATTAAAAATATTTTTCTGATTTCGTGCAATTTATATTCAACGTTCTTAAAGAATTTACACATTTTCTACATCTAGTGCACAGAAAAAAATATTGTTTTTCATTCAAACACATTATTAGCTGCATCAAATTAATTTTTATTCAATTTAGGTCCTGCAAAGAAATTCGTAAATTCAGTTACAAGGTTTGTAATATATTTATTGAAAAATAAATTCAATTTTGTAGCCTCAAACAATAATTTAATAGACACAATGTAAATATTCGTTGAAATGCAACATATTTTCAAGCAAAAGGTTGATTGAATATATTTCCATTATAATTTTTTCTGTGTAATTTTTACAAAAAAGCAAAATTTTTAGAAATTTGTGTTTGTTTGCCTTGAATATAAAATAAGTTATGGAAATTACATCTTCCACTAGATTTTTTGAAAAGAAACATAATTTATTGAATTAATTTAGCTTGTTAGCAGTTGTAATTGAATTAAAAAATTGTAAACTGCTTCTAAGGTTACAATTTTAGCAAACCTAAAAAATAACATATGATTAAAATTAAAAAAAAAAAAAAAAAAAAACAAAAAACTTAAATTAATGTATGTAGGCACTTAAGTCTTCTAAGTTCTCGATATATCGCTCGATTTAAGAAATGACTTGTATCTGAATTTTATTTGTTGGGATAGATAAAATATTCAAATATTCTAAGTCATATTAATTAAATCTTTAACTAATAACAAAAAATTAATCTCCAACTCCAAAACAAATGACCCTTATCACATTAACAAATCATTGGCGACAATGGTTTTTGTTTTCATTTTTACTGATTAAATTATTCTTGTTTGTGTTGTGTCTACTACCACTTGACCAAGCAACTCATATTGGCAATTATATATTATATCCGGTGCGCCAAAATGCGAACATGAGTAACGCGTACAAACTTTTACTCCAGTATATTCCCTTAGTCTTCTCTGGTTACAAGCATAATGGTTCATTTTTAACACATTTTCCTGGTGGCGCATTGGAAATGAAAGGAGAACATAAATTATCAATGAATATGGAAAAAAAAAATACCGGTATTTGCAAATCAGTCAAAAAATTTGATTTACGTACGTTATTCATTTGCATAAATTCAAACGGCATCAATAAAAACACTCACTCGACAAAAACTGAAAAAGGAATTTAACCCTTAAACACAAACACAAATGCTATGAGGGTCCAGTATTCGGCATTGACTTCAATTGGAGCTTTATGTATTTACTTACATTGAAATAACTTGCACAGACATCCAGGATGTTATTTGTAAATATGATAAAAGAAAAAAAAATAATGAAAAATGAAAAGGGTACTTTTTCTATCTCTAATAACAATTAATAAATCTTTGACATATTTGCTTAAATTGTAATGCGTTATTTATTGAAGGTCCGAACTCATGTCACTTAACTGGTGGTGGTATATTTGCAAACCTTTTAGTTTTAATTAAGAAAATACATTTGAAAAGAATTAATTTAGATACAACTTAGTGCATATTTTCCTTACTAGAGCAGTAATAATAGTACAAAGAGAAGAATCTTATAAGCAACTTTTGAAATAAACAGCAGGGAGTCTTCTAAGAACAGTAGCTTTTTTTTCTGTAGCTCAACTATATTTGATTCTATCATTAAGGTTCGACAGGAGCTCTCCAAACCTGCCCAAAGGCTGCCATGGTATAGTCCTCTTTATATTTGTGAGAAGGCAGAGGCAGCTCTTAGACTAGCTGAGGAGGGCACACATAGGATACATTCGTAACCTGAAGATATTTTGGAATACACCATGTCTGTCGCTCTCAGAGAGAATGAATGAAACTCTATCATTCTTTTGGAAATTCAAAGTGGTCATTGATGACTACGCATCCTGGAGAAATCATAACGTGGTTGGGAATGAGGGTTCCCCACTCTGGCCTACACAAGGCTCCAAATTGAAGGATGTTGGTCCCGAACTTCCAATATTTAGGCGTAATTTTCAGAAGGTGATTGCAAAGGGAAAAACATTCAGGCTTTTGCAGGTGGAGATCCACAGCATAGAGAATGCTTACATAGAAATATATTTAAAGCCACCATATGTATAACTTATATCTAGAGCCGACACATATACATACATTCTATTTGATATTAAAAAAAACTGAAAGCGATATCATCAGTCAAGACTAGATTGGAAATGTTATGAACTTCCTTAGGCCATCTTTTTGAGAAATAGATTAGCTCTCATAGGAATACTGAGCCACAGAGGACATGAGGGCAAAGAAAGGCCAAACTGCTTAGCCAATGAGGGCATAGTAAGGTTCTATATGTAGGTCCTTAAACATTCTGTGGGGTTAGCAACACTTTTAAGAACAGCATAACACGGCAATGGGAGAAGGAAAGTTTTACTGACTACTGGAGAGCCCTAAAGGGCATGCGGCAGAAAAAACAGCTAATGCATCCTGGCAGATTCAAGTTCAACCGTATTGTGACCCTCATCAGAAAACAAAATAGACTATATAGCCAGCTAATGGCAGGGCACTGTATACTTAATTAACTTCTCAGGGCAATGAAACTGGTATTCAATGTGACGCTGCCTTGAGACGTAGAACCACATAACTGGGCTACGAGCTGTTGGTTCTGGTGAACCTCGGTAGCACAAAACCCACAGCCATGCAGAGATTTGCTAATAATTAAGGTCTCGGTCTCTAGTGAATAAGGCCTACACCAAACATCTTTTCGAACGAGGTGCACAGTTCTCGCAAATAATAATAAAAATAAATAAATTAAAGTTATTGACCAAAAGTCTGAGACCCGACCAGACTTGCTCTCTTACACGTTTGTTAAAATCTAACAATGTAAATGCTTTGTTATGATTTTATCAAACATTTTTTGTACATTCGCTTCTTTTAGATGTCTAAAGATCTCATAAAAATATATGGCATATCATTTTGTGTGCTTTTGATAGACACTTTCCGGAACAGTGCTTGTCACATAAAATATTTGTATTAATTGCTTTTAATTTTCGCAAGAAAAACTCTCATCAATTTTGCCTCTCATATCCTTCAATTTTTTATTTCGCATAAATATTTAAATGCTTTTCTTTATCGCAACACATAAAGGCATGTCATTAATTAAACAAAATATCAATTAAGTCTGTTGAATCTACTTAAATTAATACCGAAACTCACATCTTTAGTGCGCAACGTTAAAAGAGTGCCTATAAAAAATAAATAGTATATGCTACACATATACAAGAGCTTTTCTTTTGTCATTTTATTTTGCCTCGCTTACTGCACATACAGATGTATTTTTATCTTGTTGTTTGAATTTTTGTACTTTACTTAGTGCACAAATATTTTCAATTTTCCTGTCAGTAGTTAATTGATTTTTTTAATGACTTCACATGTTGCACAAATGACTGTCGTTCAATGTGTTGCAGAGTAAAGTAAGCGACAGCGACAGCGACAATGCCAACACATCACCATGACTGCCGGTTGCTTAACCCAAATCGTCAACATTGTGGGCTTTCAGCTTACACTGACACAAAACTCGTAACAACTGTATTAATTGAGTCTGATACTTGACTCATTGAAATGCTGACGGTGAGAGGGCGAGAGCGGAGCATGATTTACAGTCTTCTGCCAAATGCTCTGCACTTTAGTCAAGTTTTGTAAATGTTTGTGAATTTGTCTCGTAAGGTGTAACAGTGTAACTGTGGAAATATAAAAGTGTGCGGGTATTGAAAAAAGTTAAAACAGGTGCTTAAAAGAGCACATGCAGTAGGTAGTTTAATGAATCGGATTTATTATAGTTTTTAAATTGCCTAACGATATGCCATGCACATAGATTTTTTTTTGAAAGTGGGCGAATATTCGTTCTCACATGCTTCTGCTGCACTAGAACGGTGTCATTTGCTGCATAAAAATTGCTGATATTGTATCAAATATTTTTCGAGGGCATTTGGCTTGCGAAAAAAAGAATCAACTACAAATTATCAAAATACTTATTTTGGTGTTGTTCGCTTTTCAATTGTTTTGTATTTTTGTATGAGGTCACCACTCCTAAGGAGGCGAGCTGAGGGGTTGATGTGTTTTAAAAGATTATTTGGGGAAAAAAATAAGCGGGAGTTCTTCATACATTTGACTCCTCTACGGGAGCCTTGGGGGGAGTTATTGTGAAAGGGGGAAAAATTACATTTTCAAGTAGTCTAAATACCATTCTCTGGGACCAGTCAGTCACAGGGTGACTGTGGATGAGTCAAATATACAACCAACATCTAGTAATTCTTTCTAACAAATTTTTTTTTGAAGAAAAGAAATTCTCCCTCCATTAAAAATTAAAATTCGGTCGCCTTAAACAAAATTTTTCATGAAATGTCTATTGAAAAATCAATGGCTTTATATCGATTCCTAAATTGTCCCGACCTCGTACACACTTTCTTGCTTAAAAGCTTGACATGGTTCAAGTTGACTCGACGAGAAGACGGAAGAAAAAATCAAAAAGTATCTGAACGGAGCAATAACTTTTAAGGTCAACAAGCCAGAGTAAAATTATAATACTTTATTATTAATGAATTGATGCATTTACGAACTGTAGGATTGTGAACAGGAATCGTGTGTGTATATATGCAAAACATTGCACAATGTGGCGTTAAATTGTTGTTTAAGTTTTAATGACAGATCGGTTTTCATTATGTGGTGCTCTGGTGTTTGTGTCGCGGCAAAAACCATTTGTCAATATAATGGGCGTAACGAAGATACTTATCAAACAGCCCTGCAAACAAACACACACACACCCACACACCCACACACATACACAAGCTAGCGTTTGCTACTTTAAACAAAATATCGAAAGAGAAACAAAAAATACTTAAAATTTTAATGAAAATAAGTAAGGAGAATGTTGTTTTTTGAAAGTGTTAAAACTTTTGCTACCTTCTCCCTAAACTTGTGTAAAATTTCATTAACGTAGACCATTTAACAAATTAATTGAATAAGAGTCTATAAAAATCAGGAAGCATATAATAAATTGTAGTTTATTATTGCTTCTATGCTGAGATTTATTTAACAGGTATAAGGATCGTTTCAAGCACAAACAAAATATAGCAAATAGTTGTTTGATAACTCTGGCGGAATTATTAAAAATTAAATGAAATGAACAATTAAAACCAGACTACTACTGAATGTTTTGTTTGGTTTTACCAACAAATGCTTGATACTTATACAAATTCTTGTATATATCTTCAAAACAAAGAAAATATACTAAAACTTTAGAAGGTGTCAGTTACAACAAAGTTGCTGAGAAGGGATATTAGTGAAATGAGTAAAATTTTCTTACATATGACACAAACGATGCTCGATTGAAAGCGAAAGTTTTAGATTTATTATCAAGTACTACTTGTAATATACTTGAAACAAAACTTTCTTATACATTTACAATGCCAAAGTCAAATTATTGCGCAATCATGATCGATTGAATTTTAGTTACCAAACATCAGTAAACCGAAAAAAAAAATGAATTTAAGTGTTTCTAAGTTTCTTCTTTAGCTGGTGAGGCCTAACTTCTTTCTATGTCAATAAAAATGCATTTAATTTTTATTACATATTTTATACCGACGTTTCGTGAATTTTATGTTCATTTCTTCAGGGGATGTGTCTATTTATTAATACCAAAAAAGAGAAAACAACAACATCAATATTACATTTATACAATTATAGCAACATAGAAGTTTTATATCAAAGTTGACTTACACTTAGTTCGTTTACATTAGTTGGTATCGGTAAAAATTTTTTTGCTATTGGAATATTGCACGTATTTTAAACATTTTTTCAAAAATATTAAAACATATATGTAACAATAAAACATTAAAATTTACATTAACAATTCTTATTGGCACTGTTTTTTATGACAATGCTATACATGGCGCTTAAATTGTCAGTGTCTTCTTTTTTGTTCATCGTTTTATTTATTTTTTGTTGTATACGCAAGCTTTTTGTATTTTTATTGACATAGAAAGGATTTAGGCCTCACCAGCTAAAGAAGAAACTTAGAAACACTTAAAGAAACTTACGTCTGGCCAATAAAAAATTTAAAAAAAAAAGCAAAATAAATTTAAATTTGCATGTTCGGCCCATCTGGGGTTCGAACTCGGACCTCTTAATAGTTTTCGGTGGTATGGTTTTCGGTGGTATGGTTTTCGGTTTAATAGTTTTCGGTGGTATGGTACAAACATTAGTTACTAAGAATAGATTGTTATTTAAAGTAATTTATAAACATATTGAGCCATAACTATAGACATCGAAAAAGTATACTTTAAGCAATTTTAAGTCACTGCTAAATAAAAGTAAACTTTTTGTTTACTACTGACAAGAAAAAACCGACTTTACCCGTAAGAGTCTGCTCTAAACTTACAACCAGCAGAAGTTGCCTTTAACTTATTTAGCTATATCTTTGTTCAAACAAATGTCACTTTTAAATATAAAAGTTTTTTAATGTAAATTTTTTTTACATTTAATGATTAAATTAAAGATTATGTACTATTACTAATCAAAATTTGCATTGAAATTTTACTTTTATCCAATTCTCTTTGATGATTTTTGTTTACTTACTAATATACATTTGCATATGAGTGTGTTTACATATATACATAATTTTTGAGAATCATCTTATTAGAGATGTGATTTTACTTAAATTTGTAAATGGTTGTATGATAAATAATTTGACAATTTCGATAAATAATGTGGCACCCATTTAAAGCTGGTTGAACTTAATGCCAACCTTAACTTTGACTATAGTTAAAAAAAGTTAGCAACGCTTTTTAAAATTTAAGTTGTTTCTAAAAAGAACCGACTTTAGCGTTTGACTATAGTTAAGGCCCGTTATAATTTTTTTATCTAATAAATGCATTTATAATTTTCGAGTTTTGCTAATGCTTGGTCAAAATTAATTATTTCAATATACATAAATAAATGCACATTTTTAAATAAACTTAGGAATATCAAAGTTCATATACGACCTGATATTACACAGTTAGATAGAAAAGCTTCTTATTACACTTTGGCAAAGGGTATATAAGATTCGGCACAGTCGAATATAGCACTCCTACTTGTTGTAATTTTTTTTTTTTTCTATTAAATGTGTATTGTGTGCCATTAGCGAAGAATAATTTACCTCGTCATTAGGGAAATTTAATTAACTGTGTTCATAGCTTTAAAACTAGTACTAAGAAATAAACCTAAAAATGCTTTGCATACTCATACAAGTTCGCAATATGTTACTGCCTCTGGATTTACATAAAAGAGCTGGTTTATGTAGATTTATTTTATTGAACAAAGCAGTTATGGTGAAAAAATTTAATATAAAAGCAAGTGACCATGATTTGTCCGGCAAACACTTGTTTAGTGTGAACCTTGCTTAACCTCTTCACAATTTTCAGCAAAATACAGCATACGTTTTATCCGTACTACTGCTCCAGATCAAGATATTCCTTGAGAGTTAAATTTCACACCATAAACAAATAATTTTATTATGAAAAAGTCAAGCTTGTTAGTTGTTGTCTATCTTCTGCCAATTTATATTTTAAATCAATATTTAAATTATGTTTCGTATATCATGCCAGCATTAATAACATCTTTCTGTTTAAACATGATGCCAATAAATGTACAACATTTATTTTACGCAATAAAGGAATTATATTATTACACCAACATCAGTTCGGAATATTTATTATTACTAACAATTTATGTAGATTTAACTTATAGTCTTCACTTGGCCACATACATATTTATGAACACGAGTACAACAATATCGTACAATTTATCTTATATTCCATGTATGTAAATCAATACATATGGACATGTTATTGCTGTCGTTACAAGTTACAATGCTTACAGTTATTAATATCTACAAAAAAAAATGGAAAACATTCTACAGATACGACATCATTAATAATTCTCACATTTTATTAATATCGTTATACATTCAACTTGGTGTACGATTTACGGATTAAAGCAACTACAGCCAACAACAGGTGTCACACCTACAGTTTATATGTCTGTATGCATTTGTGGTGGATATAATTTACCCAGCTGGACATGTCTTGCAAGATGGGTGCATGACAATGTTAATTCCTGGAGGACTTATTAGTGTTTGCTCGAACAGATCGCCGAGGACTTTTTCGAATAAGTGGCTGCAACATTCACACACGACGAAAAGAGCAACGCTTTCACTCAGTATTTCCTTGACCCAATATTAGAAGCATGAACATGTTCATTAATGACTATATAAACGACGCCATCTTAAGAAACGTCGTTGATCATTATATGTACTATTTGCTATAACGTTTTCAACAATGAATACATAAATGACAATCTGGCTATAATTTCTTTGACGATGTGATAAAAAACAATATGCGCTTCTTTTGCTTTTTTTAGTCTGTTCAAAAATATTTTTTTCTTTTAATATCACGACGCAAAGATCTTTCTGGGGACATGATTTCCATAAGGGAAATAATAGTTTTTATGTATTTACCTGTGCATCCAATTAATTGTTAATAATGTGTATGATATCTTTTATTTTTTAACTAGCGTTCACTATTCTGGCACTCAATTTATTTCTCTTTAAAGTCAACTAAATATGTATTCATATGTAATTGAAAACAAGATAAAAATTCTTGTGGCGTCATTTCTTAAGTCCCGTTACATATTTTGTATTTTCCTACACTTATTTTACAATAACAATTCATGCAATTTGTCGTTTATGCATCATTAGTTGTGGTGGCAACAATGACAGCATTACTGAAAAGTTGGCATGGAACGACTTTGCGACATTTAATAAAAGCAGCAATTAATAATTGCTGCCTACCGACCACTGCACGTAAGTAATTCCTCTGAGATATACATATGTTCACATTGATTGACCCGCTCAAGTGCTTACACAACCTTCAGCAATGAATGACCAGAGTTGCCACAGGCAAAAACGCAGATCAGCCATTTTCAATAGCATTAAATTCAATTTAAAAACCTGAGTGAAGCAGCTTAATAATAAACGACTCGACTTATGAGATTTTATCTAAATTAGACTTTCCCTTGAGTAATCACAGGTCTATTTGTTGCATTTTTGACAAAATATTTGCTTAACTTGTACAACAAGAATATATGTGTACATATTTTCTATTAATTTAAAATTAAGCAGGGATATTAACTTACAAATGTATTTTTTTTTTCGTAATATGCTGCCTCTGAATGTGCTCCATTTGTTCAAAGCTCTGCTTTGCATGAAGATAAACCGCTCTTGAAGTTATTGCATGTTTCACAAAGGTATCCTGACTACAGCTGCCACAGAGTGTTGGTGGCGATTTGTAGAAGTGAGTGCAAGTTTTTCGACCACGTTAATACCTGATTTGATGATTCGAATCAATGAAATTGAGTGCATAGCCGTTTGTTGTTTCTGCTTTCCACTGTTTGCCAAATATGCTGTGGCCACGTTAAAAGGGACGTCCGTTGCAGCTTATCCCAGTTAATACAAGCGTTTAGTTTTTTTAATTGACTGTCCATGCAGCAGCTACTCCTCAAAATATAGAACAGCGCAGACATGTGTAAAAAGCTGTTTACTTTGCTTTGGTATGTCTGGCACACAGTTTGTCGTGATGTCCGTTATTGTGTCTGACTTCTTTTGTGTAGCGCTGAGTTTTTATTGTCTTTTTGAATTTTTTCTTACATTTTATTTTAATTGTTTTTTTTTTTCATCCCGGATGTTGTTACTTTTTTCAGCTGTTGTATATTTTTTTTATTGCATACTTGCTGTAATTTTGTTCACTAAGTTTGGTTGTGTGTTGCATTAACGTATGTATGTACAAAATGGACATTTACTAACATCTGTTAAGAGTGGGCGGCAGCTGCAACAGCAGGGGTGGAAGTTGATAAATATTTGTTGATTTTCATAGATAAGCATTTGTCTGTGCGAAAGTTGGTTTACATCGGTGTTTATTTTCGTATATTCAACGTGGGCGTTAATTGTTGACATCACCATTTTTGTTGGCAGTGTTGTAGTGTCTTTCACTCGGCACTCACTATAACCGTTAATGTTTTTATTGCGAAAAAGTTGTTGGAGTTGTGTATATTTGTATGTGGTGTGGTATTTTGTGTCGCCAGCCTTTTGTCTTCATTGTCGTTTATGGTGTGAAATGACAACAAACGTTTTAATTAATTTCTTTGAGTTGATTAAAGATGTTAAAGTTAAACATGCCGCTCGAATTCAATATCCATACACCAATGTATACGCACACAAGCAGACACTCATGCATAGTATATATATTAAAAAAAAAGAACACATCGTTAATTTTATTGAAATGTTAAAACGCCGTATTGTTTTTAGTTTATTTTATAAGTGTCGTATAGTAAATGCGTATTAAAAGATAAATAAAAATTAAAGAATCTCAGTAAAAAAAATTGCAGTAAGCAGTTTATAATAATTGTCTATATTCGAAATTTTAAGGGTGATTGTTCTTGGAGATATACAGCCCTGTAGTGGGCCTAGAACGACTAAAAAACCATAATTCTGTGACAGATGTAGCGTGTGCTTTTCATTTCAAAGCAATGCTGCAAAAGTTTGTGAGTTTTATTGAAATGATAGATATACTGAAGTGTTAAATCTGGTTTTAATCTTTTAATGAAAACACAATGGTGGCGGTCAAACGAACTTAAGCTTGCTGTAGCGAATGAGAACTGAACTAAGATTTGGGCTCTAAATTGCTGAAATTATTAAAACTCACCATTGAAGAATTCTGCTTTAGAACTAAGGGGTTCTCCATTTCGTGGTTTCAAAAGTATAGTTCTGGAATTCGACATCTGTCAAACTAAATTGTTAAGCTCATTTTTTTCTTCTCATTGGAAAGTCTGACATTGACGAAAATGGATCACTTAACAATCACAAAACGCATAAAAATTATCAAAACATAGTACAAATATGGTGATTCTGCCACAGCCACATATCGTGCTTTAAGAGGAGATTTTGGTTTACATAATCGTCCTACTACGCAAGCAATTGGCAAAGATTTGAAGAAATTTGAAGACACTGGAGCGGTTGCAAATATTTTAAAACCTGTGCATCACCGATTTGCTCGTTCCGTTGGAAACATCGCTGCTGTAAGTGAAAGTGTTGCCGTAGACCCGAATGTGTCGATTCCTAGTCGTTCTCAGGAATTAGGACATTGTGGCATATTTTGCAATTAGATCTACACCTTTATCCATATAAAGTCCAGCTCGTACAACAACTAAAGCCAGGTGACCCTTCACAATGTTGTAGATACGTGGAATGGGGGTTGAGCAACAGACGGTGGGCGGCGATTTTTCGAACAAAATTTTCTTCAGCGATGAAGCACATTTCTCACTTGGTGGGTATGTTAATAAACAAAATTGTCGCATCTGGGATTCTGAGAATCCTCAAGTAATTGCAAAGAGGCTATTTTATCCAGAAAAAGTCACTGTTTGGTGCGTTCTTTGTTTCGAAGGTGTTACTGGACCATACTTCTTCGAATACGACGTTAGAATGACTGTCAGAGTATGATAACCGATTTTTTTTTGCCTGCTATTGAAGAATACGACTTGGAGAATATGTGGTTTCAACAAAATGGTGCCACATGCCTCACAACTCGAGCGAATATGGCTTTATTGCAAGATATATTTTCTGGCCGTGTAATTTCTTGTCGTGATGATATCAACTGGCCACCAAGATCATGCGACTTGACACCATTAGAATTTCTTTTGTGGGGATACGCGAAAGACCGTTTTTATGCGGATAAACCTTTAACTCTTGAGCACTTAAAAAGCAACACTCGTCAAGTTATGGCTGAGATACCGCCCAATATGTAGCAAAAAGTGGTCGAAAATTACCTCATAAGAATCAATGCTTGCAACACTTTGCATGGTGGTCATTTAAATGATGTGGTGTTTCATATATAACGTCATCCTATTTATGAGCTTTCTAATCAAAAAGAAATATCTTCAAAAAAAATTTATTTTATACGTGTTTTATTTACGTTAATTTTTGAAACAGCAAAGTGGATAACCCTTTAGAAAGTAGCCCCTGAAATTAAGGAGCACTCGCCGTTATACCTCTTAGTATTCACTGCTGGAGATGTGAAAATGGGGTTTCTGTCAATTTTGATCCTGGTTTTCCTTTTTGATCTATAAATTTGAAAATAATATATGAGCTCGAGTTCTTTTTATTATTTTTAAAAACAAAAATTAACGAATTTTTGCAAACTGCATTTAAGGTAGAAGCTAAATAATAACAGAAACGTCGGTTTTTATCATACAAATTCTATACCATGGAGATAATATAAGAATATGTGGAATATTAGCAAATTTTGTTCAATATTTTTGTGTTCTAAGGAAGACGTTTTCAGTATTATTTTTGTTAATTAGAAAATCAAAAACATTTTTTTGGAATAACCCCTTATAAATGTGTACAGGATCCCTCCTAAGGTGGTAGGACATACGGTTAGTTTACTTCGAGATTTGAGACGAATTTATTAATACATTTGTATGCGCTCTTAAAGCAAATAAATAATTGAGTTCAATTTTGAAATGGTATAATTTTAAAAGCATAAATTTCATAAACAAAAAATTAAAATTAAATTACTTTATATATGAACTTAATTATTTATTTACTTTAAGAGCCAATTGAAATGCATTAATTCAGGTCCAAAACTTTAATTCAGAAAACGTTGGAAATGTCTATTTCTGGACCTGAATTAATACATTAAATTACTTTTTCAGGCTTAAGTTCACTTTTTAATATCACTTAAGTAAAGAAAAGTCAAATTTTTATAGCTGGGTAAACAACCGGCTGTTCCTTTAAAGTAATTTAATATAATGCATTACAACATCATAGTTCAATATATTTCAAATTTCAGTAAAATGTTATGAATATGAACTTAATTATTTATTTACTTTAAGAGCCAATTGAAATGCATTAATTTAGGTAAAAAAAAAAGGTTGCAAAGAAAAGTGAGAATTGCAAAAACGAAAAGAAATATTTGCTGTGTTAAAGGTTTGTTTGAACATTTCTGATTCGCATTTTGTTCATGGGAATTCTGGAATAAGTAGTTAATTTTCAAACAAACTTTTAAACATTTTTCAAGTCTACTGATAAGTTGATTAGCACCAACGAAATGTCGTCGGCATATAGACAGCTGAAGAAGAAAGCCAATATTTTTCTAAAAGCTTCATTTTTGGACCTAAATTAAAATGTTAAAATATTAAAAAATTGAAACTTGGTTTAAGAAAATTTTAGTGATCACTAAAGACTGATTTGAGATGCCAAAACAGATGGCTTAAATTTTTTTAAAGATTCTGGGCTTAAAGCTGTACGGAATTCCTCGTTTCTCATAAAAAGAGTTGCCAGTTGTGGTTTAATAAAACTGCATTTTCCAAGATTTTATCCTTTACCCTGCTGGCCTCTCCAGCTAAATGGTTTGTATTTGTGTCACGAGATAGTATCCTTATATGTATATCTGCATTTAAATGTACAGCTACGGACACCAGTTTGTACATATAAAAGTGTCTCTCTCTTAGTTGCAGGATGTGTAAATATTTCAAATATTTATACACTAACTTCTCATACTGAAATTATTTGAATATTCCAACATTTCTTTTGAATTAGTTATGTGCAGGTAGATTTGTATGGGCATGTAAAACACGTGCGTATGTACATATGTGCCAAAGCAAGTGCCTGAGTGTAAATAGTCGTTTTTTTTTCAATGAGGAAAACTCTTTACATTTAGAAGTACCTTTTGAAAACAAGAGTAACATTTTCATATGCTTATTCATTTAGATGTGTGAAAGTGTTTTATTTATGCTAAGCAAGAATGCCGGTAAATATTCGGATACAAAAAAAGAACATATTTGTAAAAATATGCCTTTGTAAAATATTTGCATGTGTGTGTTCTTTGCCTACTTCGAATGGTCCATGAAGTACTAAATATGTTTCTTAAACATAAGTTTTTTTTTATTGTTTTTATACCCTTCACATAAATGTGTAAGGGTATATATAAGTTTGTGATTCCGTTTGTAACGCATTGAAATATCCATCTAAGACCCCATAAAGTATATATATTCTGGATCAGCATCAATAGCGATTACGATTGAGCGATGTCCGTCTGTCCGTCTGTCCGTCTGTCCGTCTGTCCGTCTGTCCGTCGGTCCGTCTGTCCGTCTGTCCGTCTGTCCGTCTGTCCGTCTGTCCGTCTGTCCGTCTGTAGTCGTTGAAATACCGTTTCTGAGAAAACGGTTTGAGATAGAAACCTCATTCTTTCGCTAAAACGTGTGAAACCCCGGTAGTGGGTCTGCTATTGAAATTCAGTAAGATAGGTCCGCGGATAGCCGAGATATATTCAAAAAACCGGGTTTTGAGGGATATTTTGTGTAATTTTTGTATTCAGATTTTTGAAACAAATTTTTTTCTTAAAAACTAAACCATATCATTTTTAGTGCTCATTAAATCCTAAAAATGAAGGAATTTTTGAAATCGGCCCATATATATCCGAGATATAGCGTCTCCCGATTTTTAAAGAAATCGGCTTTATAAGCCAAATAAGACAACTTTTGGCACCGAAGATCAATCAAAATGGTATATATAGGCTATTTAGAGGCAAAAGTGGAAAATTTTTCCACATCGGCCCATATACACTCGAGATATAGCGCCTCCCGTTTTCTCAAGAAGTCGGCTCTAAAAGCCAAATAAAACAACTTTTGGTATCAAAAATCGATTAGAATGGAACATATAAGGTGTTTAAAAGCAAAATTGGAAAATTTTTGAAATCGGTCCATATATATCTGAGATATAGCGACTCCTGATTTTTCAAGAAATCCGCTCTTTAAGCCAAACAAAGCAATTTTTGGCACTAAAAATCAATCAGAATGGTACATATAGACTATTTAGAGGCAAACGTGGAAAATTTTGGACATCGGCCCATATACACTCGAGATATAGCGCCTCAAGTTTTCTCAAGAAGTCGGCTCTAAAAGCCAAATAAAACAACTTTTGGTACCAAAAATCGATCAGAATGGTACATATAAGGTGTTTAAAAGCAAAATTTGAAAATGTCTGCAATCGGTCTATATATACCTGAGATATAGCGTCTCCCGATTTTTCAAGAAATCGGCTCTATAAGCTAAATAAAACAACTTTTGGCACCAAAAATCAATCAGAATGATACATATAGGTTAGTCAGAAGCAAAACTGGAAATCTTTTTGTCATCGGCCCATATATGTTCGAAATATAGCGCCTCCCGATATCTCAAGAAGTCGGGCCTGGAAGCTAACCGAAACAGTTTTTTGCACTAAAAATTTGTCGGAATGGTACATACAGGCTGTTTAGGGGCAAAATTAGAAAATTTTTGGACATCGGCCCATATGCACCCAACTTTTGGTACCAAAAATCGATCATAATGGTACATACATACATATGTATATAATATTATATACATATGTATATAATATTTGCGATCATGTATGAATGTATGTATGTATGTATGTATGTATGTATGTATGTATGTATGTATGTATGTATGTATGTATGTATGTATGTATGTATGTATGTATGTATGTATGTATGTATGTATGTATGTATGTATGTATGTATGTATGTATGTATGTATGTATGTATGTATGTATGTATGTATGTATGTATGTATGTATGTATGTATGTATGTATGTATGTATGTATGTATGTATGTATGTATGCATGTATGTATGTATGTATGTATGTATGTAGATACGTTTGTATGTATGTAGGTATGTATGTATGTATGTATCTACATATGTATGTATGCATGCAAGTATGTTAGCATAAACAATTTTTTTGCTTTGGTGTAAAAATGTGTATGTATGTACATACATATGTATACACGAGCTTGAAAATGAAAGTGATATAAAGAATTGTTGAAAAAAGGGTACGCAATGAAATTCTTTTAAACAATTGCGTCTTCAAATTCATTCACACAAAAAATCATTTTGGGTTTCCCTACGTACTTACATATGTACATACACACATACATGTGTATGATGATACGCAATAGATCATCAACAACGTGCACAAGAAAAAAATAATTTTGTAAAAGCAAGCAATGTAAATATGTATGTATGTATATATGTATGTACATATATATATAATCATTGTTTTATGGAACACACTGAAAATATTCAATAATAAAGAATTTATTTTAGCGTTTTCTATTATAGATACATACATACATACATACATACATACATACGTATGCATGTACCCACATACGTATGTAAGTAAATTGAAAAGAAAATCACACTTAATGTCAATGTTTAGCATTATAATTCAAAAATAATGCAATTATATGCAATTTTTTGTTAAATAAATTTTACTATAAAGTTAACTGATAAATAATTAAGAAATACATTTTGCTTTTCTTTATTTCATTGATATTAAAAAGAATTGGTGTCACCCAGTGGTTGAACTTGAGCATATTAGGAATTATTTAAATAAAAGTTTTGCAGCCTGTGTTAAATCCCGGTAGTGGATCTGATATTGAAATTCAGAAAAAATCGGCCCATATATACCCCAGATATAGCGTCTCCCGATATTTCAAGAAATCGGCTTTAAAAGCCAAATAAAACAACTTTTCGCACCAAAAATCAATCAGAATGTATGTACCATTGTGAAGGGTATTTAAGATTCGGCCCAGCCGAATATAGCACTCTTACTTGTTTATATTGTTTTCTTTTTATGCATAAGTATGTATGTAAAACTACAGCGCATGAATTCTGCAAAATATTCAGTAATACCTGCTTTTTGGGGTTTAGCTTATTTTTTGCATTCAATTTGCAATTAATTTTGCAGTCATAATTTCGATATTACTTTAACAGAATGACAAAGTGTGGTAAATTTCTGTTAGAGCACATGTCGGTACAAGTCATCTGTTTGGTTTTAAATACCATCATTATATCAATTCCCTTTTTTAAATTGTTTTCCTATATTATATAACCTTCAGACTAGTGTATGACTGTCACTTACGGTGACAGTCCATCTATTTATTATAGACTATCAAATTATAATTATTTACAAGATTCTTGAACCATATCATCATCTGGTGTTATTTCAGTAAGGGAAAACCCGTTTTTAAAATTTCCACTGCAATACAATTGCACTTAAAAATTGTATGATTAACAAATAAGTATTAAAAATTGCGATATTGAGGAAATAATGAATGCTTGGCAATAATTAATACAGGATAAAAAAAACCCAGAAACCTTTTTACTTAAGAAACGACCTCTCTGCTTCGAATTCGGTAAAAAATTTTGTTGAAAACATGTTTTTCAACATCTTTTCCAAAAAATTTAGAGGTTTGAAAATCAGGTAATAGTTAGAACGAAATGTTTTGGGGAAGTAAAATTTCGCTCCAACTTTGATGGCTTTAAAATAATCCACCTACCAGAACTACTTAAAGCCGTAGAAAATCGCGAGGAATTTTCCAATTGCTAACAGTGAATGTTTCTAATTTATTGCAGAGGCTTAAAAAAAAACAAATATTAAAAATATATTTTTAATGTTGCTCATGATAATTAGAGCTTAAAGAAACTTTTGCTAATATTAACTTGACGACTTTTTGTACTAAAGAACCTGTGGCGTATCTACAAGATTTGTATTATAACTGTCAGCTTGCAGAAGTTTGAACAAACATGCTAAAGTAAACACGGATTTTCAGCAAACTAGCAGTAAACTAAATTTTGGTAAAAAGAAAATTATAAGAAAACAAGTAAGAGTGCTATATTCGGCTGGGCCGAATCTTAAATACCCTTCACAATGGTACATACATTCTGATTGATTTTTGGTGCGAAAAGTTGTTTTATTTGGCTTTTAAAGCCGATTTCTTGAAATATCGGGAGACGCTATATCTGGGGTATATATGGGCCGATTTTTTCTGAATTTCAATATCAGATCCACTACCGGGATTTAACACAGGCTGCAAAACTTTTATTTAAATAATTCCTAATATGCTCAAGTTCAACCACTGGGTGACACCAATTCTTTTTAATATCAATGAAATAAAGAAAAGCAAAATGTATTTCTTAATTATTTATCAGTTAACTTTATAGTAAAATTTATTTAACAAAAAATTGCATATAATTGCATTATTTTTGAATTATAATGCTAAACATTGACATTAAGTGTGATTTTCTTTTCAATTTACTTACATACGTATGTGGGTACATGCATACGTATGTATGTATGTATGTATGTATGTATGTATCTATAATAGAAAACGCTAAAATAAATTCTTTATTATTGAATATTTTCAGTGTGTTCCATAAAACAATGATTATATATATACATACATATATACATACATACATATTTACATTGCTTGCTTTTACAAAATTATTTTTTTCTTGTGCACGTTGTTGATGATCTATTGCGTATCATCATACACATGTATGTGTGTATGTACATATGTAAGTACGTAGGGAAACCCAAAATGATTTTTTGTGTGAATGAATTTGAAGACGCAATTGTTTAAAAGAATTTCATTGCGT
Organism: Sturmia bella; assembly: GCA_963662145.1. Lineage (NCBI taxonomy): Eukaryota > Metazoa > Arthropoda > Insecta > Diptera > Tachinidae > Sturmia > Sturmia bella. The sequence continues at coordinate 52,630,310 of OY759170.1, read as the reverse complement.
ACCCTTTTTTCAACAATTCTTTATATCACTTTCATTTTCAAGCTCGTGTATACATATGTATGTACATACATACACATTTTTACACCAAAGCAAAAAAATTGTTTATGCTAACATACTTGCATGCATACATACATATGTAGATACATACATACATACATACCTACATACATACAAACGTATCTACATACATACATACATACATACATACATGCATACATACATACATACATACATACATACATACATACATACATACATACATACATACATACATACATACATACATACATACATACATACATACATACATACATACATACATACATACATACATACATACATACATACATACATACATACATACATACATACATACATACATACATACATACATACATACATACATACATACATACATACATTCATACATGATCGCAAATATTATATACATATGTATATAATATTATATACATATGTATGTATGTACCATTATGATCGATTTTTGGTACCAAAAGTTGGGTGCATATGGGCCGATGTCCAAAAATTTTCTAATTTTGCCCCTAAACAGCCTGTATGTACCATTCCGACAAATTTTTAGTGCAAAAAACTGTTTCGGTTAGCTTCCAGGCCCGACTTCTTGAGATATCGGGAGGCGCTATATTTCGAACATATATGGGCCGATGACAAAAAGATTTCCAGTTTTGCTTCTGACTAACCTATATGTATCATTCTGATTGATTTTTGGTGCCAAAAGTTGTTTTATTTAGCTTATAGAGCCGATTTCTTGAAAAATCGGGAGACGCTATATCTCAGGTATATATAGACCGATTGCAGACATTTTCAAATTTTGCTTTTAAACACCTTATATGTACCATTCTGATCGATTTTTGGTACCAAAAGTTGTTTTATTTGGCTTTTAGAGCCGACTTCTTGAGAAAACTTGAGGCGCTATATCTCGAGTGTATATGGGCCGATGTCCAAAATTTTCCACGTTTGCCTCTAAATAGTCTATATGTACCATTCTGATTGATTTTTAGTGCCAAAAATTGCTTTGTTTGGCTTAAAGAGCGGATTTCTTGAAAAATCAGGAGTCGCTATATCTCAGATATATATGGACCGATTTCAAAAATTTTCCAATTTTGCTTTTAAACACCTTATATGTTCCATTCTAATCGATTTTTGATACCAAAAGTTGTTTTATTTGGCTTTTAGAGCCGACTTCTTGAGAAAACGGGAGGCGCTATATCTCGAGTGTATATGGGCCGATGTGGAAAAATTTTCCACTTTTGCCTCTAAATAGCCTATATATACCATTTTGATTGATCTTCGGTGCCAAAAGTTGTCTTATTTGGCTTATAAAGCCGATTTCTTTAAAAATCGGGAGACGCTATATCTCGGATATATATGGGCCGATTTCAAAAATTCCTTCATTTTTAGGATTTAATGAGCACTAAAAATGATATGGTTTAGTTTTTAAGAAAAAAATTTGTTTCAAAAATCTGAATACAAAAATTACACAAAATATCCCTCAAAACCCGGTTTTTTGAATATATCTCGGCTATCCGCGGACCTATCTTACTGAATTTCAATAGCAGACCCACTACCGGGGTTTCACACGTTTTAGCGAAAGAATGAGGTTTCTATCTCAAACCGTTTTCTCAGAAACGGTATTTCAACGACTACAGACGGACAGACGGACAGACGGACAGACGGACAGACGGACAGACGGACCGACGGACAGACGGACAGACGGACAGACGGACAGACGGACAGACGGACATCGCTCAATCGTAATCGCTATTGATGCTGATCCAGAATATATATACTTTATGGGGTCTTAGATGGATATTTCAATGCGTTACAAACGGAATCACAAACTTATATATACCCTTACACATTTATGTGAAGGGTATAAAAACAGAGAAAGAGCTGCATATACAACTATAAGTTTTTCTTAAAAAGAGAAACAAAAAAACTTTTTGGTTGTTTCGAAAAAAAACGGAGTTTCAGAGCGCAACCATCTTAACGACTGAAAAAGGGACTACAGACAAACGTGTTTACCTTTGACTGTATGTTTGAAGTTTTTTTATGCGCCGTCTCATGCAAAGAAAAAACAGTTTAAAATATGGTTGCGATAACACTATTGTGTTGTGTATAACGATGCAAAAGCTTGCGCTAAACAAGACATTTTTATTAAAAATGCTGTAAACGATTTTCGGTCACCATATACACAATTTCCGTTACAGTTTGATCATTTTGTTGTCTCAATCCAAGAAATATTAAACATGATTACATTCATTTGAAAAAAAAAATACCTCCAACCGTTTTGTAACGATTATTTGAACAAGTTTTACTTGTGACAAACATGCTGACAAATATTTATGTTTTTAACAAAGTTGTTGTTGTTGCCTTGGCAGCTAATTTTTCTCCAGTTTTTGTGTTCTCATTAACAATTTTTGTGTGCTTATTAATGAACATTTTTCTTTTATTGAAAAGAAACAAAAAATAAATTAAATAAAATAGTTATTAAAACCGAAATAAGAAAATTGTGCAATACAAATTTTGGAACATATGAAGAGCTGCTTTTATTGTGTGTGTATGTAAGCAGAAGCTTTGAATGGTTTGTAGATATTTCAAGCGATTTGGCTTTTGTGGGGAATCACCATGTTATTGTTTTATGCAACCATAATATTGCCATGCCTAGAAAAACTACTTTTAATTTTAAGCATGATACTCTTGCTTTCAATCAACTCTTGGCATTTTGAAACGTATTATTAAAAAAAAAGTTTAATTTTGTTGTCAAATTCAATCATAATACTATCGATAGGAATCATTTTTTTTAACTCAGCTAGCATTGCACTGTGGTCGGAAATTGAATTTTATTGGCCAAAAGTCAAAATGGTTACACTCACGAAATATATTCTAGTTTCTGAAATCTTGTAGGCAACACTCCAAAACAACCAAAAATTAATTTTGTTGTTGTAATATGCAATTCACCGTTATTCAATGAGTCATCGAAGTTGAATTTGTTTGCTTCATTTGTAAACACAATTTCGTTCGGTGTTTTATAGTGCTTACTTCAATTGTTTGTTAAACCTGAAAACAAAGTGTGTTAAATAAAAGTTTAAATGGAAAACGAAGGTAATGGTAAGTCTATTAATTTTGTAAAATATAATACTCAAAAATTGGATACTCTAAAAAATAAAATAGTTTTTTCCAAAAGTCTTTAACATTTTGGAATTTATTTTATTTTTTAAGTTTGAGTAAGCCTAACACATTTTGTTTAGGTGTGTAAAGCATAATATTAAAAACCAAATTACTTTGAAGTGTTTTGTTTTTGAAAATGTTTATCTCAATTTGCGGTTTTTGCGGTTTTTGAGTATTTGATTGAGCAACCCAAACTGACTTTCTTAAAGGGACAGAATATAACAGCGTAAAATTTCATCCTATCGATGAAAATCTAAAGTACGGACTTAGTCCACTGCGCACCTGGATTAGATTTTTTGAGTTCGTACTACATTTAGGATAAAAAAGAAATAAAAACTCAGAAAGAAAAGAAAAAAAATTTTATGTTAAAAATTTTTTTTTTTAATTTTATTTCTTACTGTTGATAATTAAAAAAAAAATTAATTATTTTATACAAAACACTTACATAATATTGCAAACTCAAATTACAGTTAAAAAATCAATTATTTTAAATTTTGATAGTTTTGGCAAAGAAAAGTGAAGTTGCCGACCATAGTGCATTGTCACAAACAACGTGAGACATGAAACTAATATAGTTGGATTTCACAATAGTATGAACAGAATAGACAACATAATGTTTGGATGGGACAATAGTATGCTAGGAAATAGCAATAGTGTTGTTATATGTGACAATAATATGGATGAAAATGAGAAATTGGCTGGAAATTGAATTATTGAATAAAGCAACAACATAGTTAGTGGAATTAAAACTATAATTACAGAAAATGTAGCTTGTAACAATTTAAATGTTTAATTTAACATTTAATTATTTTAGCCTGTAGCCATATATTTCAACAATAGTGTGTTTCTCTTTGAACATAATTACCTCAACCATATTTTTTTTACTGCTTTCACACATCAACTGCCAGTTGATGGATATCGCATCTGTTCGATCGTTATCACAAATGCAGCTAAAATGGAAGCAAAATTATTTACGCAAACAAATAAACAGGTATATAATTTTAGTTTAAGTTTAATGATGCTCAACATTCATAATCATTGTAAATCGCAATAGTTGGACTACAAAGTCAAATTAACGTGCACATAGATCTCTGTTTCATTAAATGAAAAATTTATTTTATGTATAAATCTTTTGTGGCAAAATGCGACTACTAGTGGTTTTCAAATGTTATCGGATGTTCAGTTTGATAACACTTGGCCTTGTTTTTTAAAATGTAAAAACAAAAAAATATATCAAACATTTTCTGTACAGAACACCACTTTCGTTGTTTGAAAATACTAAACTACCTTTTACTAATTAAATTTGTATGGTAATTAGCGAAATAAATCTGATGCTTTTGAGATATTTGCTTGAAACTAGTTTTCTTTATTTTGAAATTAAGCTCTTCTGTATTAATTCAGGTCCAAAAATATATCTATTAAATGTTTGCTGTCTTTTTCAGCTGCCTATATGCCGCCGACATTTCATTGGTGCTAATCAACTCATCAGTAGACTTGAAAAATTCTTAAAAGAATGTTTGAAACTGAACTACTTATTCGATAATTCCCATGAACGAAATGAGAAATGTTTAAACAAACCTTTTTTTTTTACTACGATTTGTATTTTTGAAAGTATCAAGAAGTAAAACTTTTTTTAAAATAAATACATTTCAATTGGCTCTTTAGGCAAATAAGTAATTAAGTTCATATTTAGCTCTTCTGTTTTGAAAATTTTTTCTCGTAAATTTTCTTTGCAAACGTCTTAGTAAACTAAAGTTTCTTTTATTTTTAAGGAACATATGAAGTACTACTTTTTAGTTTTTTTGTTTACCTTTTTCGGGAAAGGCTAAGTTATGCAATTTCTGTTGCAAGTTTTATCTCTCTTTAAAGAAAATGAGTAGATTTTAATATCAAACAAATGTCAGTGTTTCAAAAAGTCTAAAACTTAATGTTATACATGCAGTTGTTATATGTTCAGTTGTGGGTGTGTGTGCGTTTTTTTTATATTAAATGTTTTAGCAAACACAAGATGTTGTCATGTCTAAAAGTACTAGCATTTTTTTTATACCAAAAATTAAACAACCAGGTTTCGTCATACAATAGCTTCTCTAAAATAACATAACAATACAAATAATTAAATGTTTCTACAAAGTCACATACATATGTAAACGTTAAACAGCATTTAAATATAATTGTTTGCGTTCGCAACAATTAAATAAATATTTCTTCAACATTGGTTTGAATTCGATGGGTCTCATATTCATGTTAATGGAATACACAACCAAAAATTGAAGAAAAATTAATGCATTCGTTTAAAACGATGACAAAAATAGTTAAACCAATAGCTAAACCAATCTGAAAAGAAACTATTTCAAGTAAACTAGTTTCCGAATATTTTCCAGTTATCAGAAAAAATATATATTTTTGTTATTCGTGCTAATTCTTAGGAAAATAAATGTTTGATTCTGTTAAAGATGTTTTCTTTGTTGCATTTGTAAATCAAATAAATGAATGGTGGCAGCACACGAAGCCAAATAAATCGTATAATCGTTGTATACGGGCTTAAAAGTTATTCTTTTGTGATCAGCTCTGTATACTTGAATGAGTATTCGTATTATTCAGGGTCGACAAACAAATGATTTACTTGATGCAGCCCCTTAGTGCTAATTCTTCTTTTTTTTGAGATTTCACATTTTCAATTATGAAAAATATCCCTCGTAATCTATAAAATCCTTTTGATTTGCCAGGAAAATATTGTAAAAAGTCTACACCATCAGCTATTTGTTTATTAATTGGTAGGTAAGTATGTTTTTTTTTATTGAATTATCTCCAAAACTTTTGCATTTACTTGCCTGTTGCTCTTTTAAAGTGTTTTGGTAGAAGTTGTTTCTAATTAAAGAACATTTTTTAAGGATTTCTTTAAGTAACAAGCAATTCCTACTACAATTAAATTATAGTTAAATTGTTTTAGATTGAAAAAAAAAACGAAACGAAAACTCCGTGAGTATTCTTATATAAAGAAACTGAAAACATTTTAGAGTCATCAAAGAATATATAAATTGTGGTATGGGTAATTGATTTGATAAAAGTTTCTTACAGTGTTTTTTTTGCAGCTAAGGATATATTTGTCCTTTTATATGGAATAGAAGTTTCTAGTTAAGTGCATGGCTTTCATGGAATTACAAAGAACTTTATTGTTATTTTTTAACTAAAATATTTATAATAAACATTGTCACGAAATTTGAGAGAAAAATATAAAAATAATAACCATACAAATAATGATACAACAAATTAAATTTTTTTTGCTAATTGATTAATTTTAATTCTAGCTTGAATGTAATCCTAACTTAGAATGCTGTTTCAAGAAACAAGAACAAAACCGGTTTGATCGTTTAACTCTAGCTGGAGGTATATAAAGTAGAGCATACATGTACGCTATTGAAATACCGATACACAAAGTTCATGGATGTGGTAACTGAGTTTTGCGTTGCAGACAGAGTATAGTATACTCCTTGTGAGAAGTTTTTGAACAAGTTTTGCTTATTATTGTAATTTCGCTAATGTATCAGTTTTAATTTAAAAACTGTCTGGCTTTCAATAGCGTAACTCTACTTGTTAAAAATTTTAAATGTTGCCATTCTATAGTTTCGTAACGAGAATGAGATTTCTGCTAAATTAATATTTTTAAATACCACCGAAAATAGCTTGTAGGATTAAAGGCAGTTGGAAATTTGTAAAAGCCTAGTTAAACAGAAATTTGATTCAGCTTTTCCCTCATCCCAAAACTAGACGTAAATTGATCTATAAAACAGGGAAAAGAACTTTTCAATGGAATATTTTAAGTTAAGTTTGTAAATTTTATTTTCAACTACCTCGAATTTATGTTGATAGAAAAATCCCTTCTCAATCTAAGCTTAGCACTTATATTCCCCTACATTCCAATTGTCATTCGTCTACAATTTTCTACCACATTACAGAAGCTATATGTCTTCTAGACCTTAAGGAGGTATAAAAGTTAGACCTCATCTTTAGTTATTGCTGGTAGAGAGAAAATAAGCGTCAAACTTCTTACGTTGACTAAATGTAATAACAATATTTTTTGTTGTGCTCGCGGGCTGCCAGTCGTGAGTTTGGCCCACTTGGGTTCTAGAAACGTCGTATTATGCTACCCCAAGAGGCTTTAGGGAAGTAGACCCACACGCCTTCCGCCAGTTCCGCCCTGAACCAGCCACATAAACGGATGAATGACTCCACACTGTACAATCTACATTCTGACACTCCCGCCAGCCCATGTATTGTCGGTATACCCAAGTAGTTTGCTCTCTCTGGACAGAGAGAGCCCGACATCAACAGAGGAAGTGTTCGACACTCTTCTACTTCTCGTTGCTCCTGTAGTCTCTGCAGAAGTCATTGTATTGAAGATTTAGTTTTCTTGCATGTACAGTGTCCCATGTAACAGTGTCCTAACAGAACAGCCACTACTGGGTGCAGCTTTGATGTCGGGAAGTCTAACAAAGCCAAATTACTTTAGCTCAAGAAAATACATATATACACCCATATTCATAAAAACTATTGAATGTTTATTACACGTTTATTTGAGAAATATTCCGTAGAAATACATCAAATAAGAGCTTAATAAACTAACAATTATTATTATGAATATGGGTTATAAAATATAAAAACAGGGATCGAAAAAAAAACCAAATTATAAAGTCAAAATACTCTTACAATTATAACTGGGCCACGAGAGTCCCGAGAGCTGACCTCATTTGACCACCTTTCCTGTGCACTTCCTAACAGCTGTGGTTGCATTAGCTGTTAGCTGTTTACAACTATTGAGGGGAACACCAGCTGGGGTACCATATCCCACCAGTTTATTCGCTGTTACATTTCCGGACACCCTGAAATATATAAGATTGATTACTCAAACTAAGTTTTGGATATTTCTATTGCAGAGCTTCTAAATCGGCAACTAAAATAGACCTGTATGTTTATCTCTACTAGATTATTTAAATTTTATTAAAAACATTATAATATATTTGTGTAATGTAACCAAATTATTATTGCTTTTGAATTCTTATAAGTATTTTTAAAAAAATTTGTTTCTGTTTCAGAATATAATGAAGGAGATGAAGCACGAGCGCATAAAAGTTGTAAGTATATTTCAATACACCCATTCATACAAGTAGCTGGCAAGTGTACTTCTTTCTAATTTTCTTTGTTTTCTCAATTCAGTTTTTTTTCACTTTGTTCAACAAAAATTATATAATTACATTAAGGTCATATTATATTGCTGCCACTACAAGAGTATAAAGGACTGAAAAAAGCTTTTAAAATCTTGTTTATGAGCACTAAACATAAATGTTTTTACAAACCTACAAACGCACAGAAAATTTGTATTTAATTTTTTTTTCTTTTTGAGAAAAAGTCATTGTTATACCCTTCACATAAATGTGTAAGGGTATATATAAGTTTGTGATTCCGTTTGTAACGCATTGAAATATCCATCTAAGACCCCATAAAGTATATATATTCTGGATCAGCATCAATAGCGATTACGATTGAGCGATGTCCGTCTGTCCGTCTGTCCGTCTGTCCGTCTGTCCGTCTGTCCGTCGGTCCGTCTGTCCGTCTGTCCGTCTGTCCGTCTGTCCGTCTGTCCGTCTGTAGTCGTTGAAATACCGTTTCTGAGAAAACGGTTTGAGATAGAAACCTCATTCTTTCGCTAAAACGTGTGAAACCCCGGTAGTGGGTCTGCTATTGAAATTCAGTAAGATAGGTCCGCGGATAGCCGAGATATATTCAAAAAACCGGGTTTTGAGGGATATTTTGTGTAATTTTTGTATTCAGATTTTTGAAACAAATTTTTTTCTTAAAAACTAAACCATATCATTTTTAGTGCTCATTAAATCCTAAAAATGAAGGAATTTTTGAAATCGGCCCATATATATCCGAGATATAGCGTCTCCCGATTTTTAAAGAAATCGGCTTTATAAGCCAAATAAGACAACTTTTGGCACCGAAGATCAATCAAAATGGTATATATAGGCTATTTAGAGGCAAAAGTGGAAAATTTTTCCACATCGGCCCATATACACTCGAGATATAGCGCCTCCCGTTTTCTCAAGAAGTCGGCTCTAAAAGCCAAATAAAACAACTTTTGGTATCAAAAATCGATTAGAATGGAACATATAAGGTGTTTAAAAGCAAAATTGGAAAATTTTTGAAATCGGTCCATATATATCTGAGATATAGCGACTCCTGATTTTTCAAGAAATCCGCTCTTTAAGCCAAACAAAGCAATTTTTGGCACTAAAAATCAATCAGAATGGTACATATAGACTATTTAGAGGCAAACGTGGAAAATTTTGGACATCGGCCCATATACACTCGAGATATAGCGCCTCAAGTTTTCTCAAGAAGTCGGCTCTAAAAGCCAAATAAAACAACTTTTGGTACCAAAAATCGATCAGAATGGTACATATAAGGTGTTTAAAAGCAAAATTTGAAAATGTCTGCAATCGGTCTATATATACCTGAGATATAGCGTCTCCCGATTTTTCAAGAAATCGGCTCTATAAGCTAAATAAAACAACTTTTGGCACCAAAAATCAATCAGAATGATACATATAGGTTAGTCAGAAGCAAAACTGGAAATCTTTTTGTCATCGGCCCATATATGTTCGAAATATAGCGCCTCCCGATATCTCAAGAAGTCGGGCCTGGAAGCTAACCGAAACAGTTTTTTGCACTAAAAATTTGTCGGAATGGTACATACAGGCTGTTTAGGGGCAAAATTAGAAAATTTTTGGACATCGGCCCATATGCACCCAACTTTTGGTACCAAAAATCGATCATAATGGTACATACATACATATGTATATAATATTATATACATATGTATATAATATTTGCGATCATGTATGAATGTATGTATGTATGTATGTATGTATGTATGTATGTATGTATGTATGTATGTATGTATGTATGTATGTATGTATGTATGTATGTATGTATGTATGTATGTATGTATGTATGTATGTATGTATGTATGTATGTATGTATGTATGTATGTATGTATGTATGTATGTATGTATGTATGTATGTATGTATGTATGTATGTATGTATGTATGCATGTATGTATGTATGTATGTATGTATGTAGATACGTTTGTATGTATGTAGGTATGTATGTATGTATGTATCTACATATGTATGTATGCATGCAAGTATGTTAGCATAAACAATTTTTTTGCTTTGGTGTAAAAATGTGTATGTATGTACATACATATGTATACACGAGCTTGAAAATGAAAGTGATATAAAGAATTGTTGAAAAAAGGGTACGCAATGAAATTCTTTTAAACAATTGCGTCTTCAAATTCATTCACACAAAAAATCATTTTGGGTTTCCCTACGTACTTACATATGTACATACACACATACATGTGTATGATGATACGCAATAGATCATCAACAACGTGCACAAGAAAAAAATAATTTTGTAAAAGCAAGCAATGTAAATATGTATGTATGTATATATGTATGTATATATATAATCATTGTTTTATGGAACACACTGAAAATATTCAATAATAAAGAATTTATTTTAGCGTTTTCTATTATAGATACATACATACATACATACATACATACATACGTATGCATGTACCCACATACGTATGTAAGTAAATTGAAAAGAAAATCACACTTAATGTCAATGTTTAGCATTATAATTCAAAAATAATGCAATTATATGCAATTTTTTGTTAAATAAATTTTACTATAAAGTTAACTGATAAATAATTAAGAAATACATTTTGCTTTTCTTTATTTCATTGATATTAAAAAGAATTGGTGTCACCCAGTGGTTGAACTTGAGCATATTAGGAATTATTTAAATAAAAGTTTTGCAGCCTGTGTTAAATCCCGGTAGTGGATCTGATATTGAAATTCAGAAAAAATCGGCCCATATATACCCCAGATATAGCGTCTCCCGATATTTCAAGAAATCGGCTTTAAAAGCCAAATAAAACAACTTTTCGCACCAAAAATCAATCAGAATGTATGTACCATTGTGAAGGGTATTTAAGATTCGGCCCAGCCGAATATAGCACTCTTACTTGTTTTTAATGGTTATTTAAACTTTTCATTTGAAACTAACAAAATTATAGTTTTAGCATAAAATTTAATTAAACAAAGTTAAACTTTGCGCTACAAAAGTTTTTGGCTTTAAGTTTTTTACATACTCGTACATATATTTTAAAATAAAATGGCAAATTTAATTGCCAAGGCATTTATATGGTTGCTACTTGTTGAAGGGTTTTGTGTCGTAAAATTAATTTTTAATTTAATATTAGGGTAAATCGGGTGTAAAAAAATAAATCATCCAATTATTTTGTCAGTATACTGATATTTACATTCAATTTGTCCGTAGTAATATCTATTAAATTCTCCATCAGAATGACCGCAATAATTGGATAAGCTGGAGATCGCCTTGGGAGTTCTTCTATCTCTTTATGTTTATTATTGTATTAAAAAAACAACTTATTGTCTGTTACACAAAAATTTCAAAGTGAGTAAAAGTAAACCCTTATGAATTCTTATACATATGTTGTGCTGTTTCATACCATTTGTCCTTCAACGGACTTGTTGCTAAATTGACAGGTATATCTCGAAAATAGCGAGACTACATCAAAAGAAATCAGTCTCTTATTATTCCCTGTATCCTGGCCTTTAATTCACTCTTTAAATTGTAAAGAAATATTAACATTATATCAAGTGTTCTCAATATGTTTGCTTAAGATATTAACAAAATATGTACAAAGTTCATATGAAGGTGAATTAATAAATGCATAAATAGGACTTAGAGGAATATCCAGCTTGTGAATTTCGAATAATTCAAATAATCCAAGTGCCTTAGCAATGTTAGTTTTTATTCTATTCCTTTTATTGCTATCTAAAATTTCCTTTTTAGATAGTTCCTGCACCAAATCATTATTTATCTTCTGTAAATACTAAGAAGTATCCTCTAAAATATATATTATAGTAAATTCATAGTCCGGCTTATACAAGGTGGCGCAAAAGTAATCATCCTCTCAGAAAATGCTATAAATTTTTCCTTTGGCCCCTAATGTCAGTTCTGTTTTGACATTTGTGTAGTAAATACATGCGAAATACATGTTAATAAACAATGTGCGGCTCAAGCCATCCTTGATCACCCCCCAAGAGGAAGATGATTTTTCATCAAAAATCATCATGAGGTGTGAGGCCCATTTCCATCTTAGCGGGTATGAAATAAGCAAAATTTACACTTCTGGGGCACTGAAAATCCGCGTGTAACCCACGAAGAGCCATTACACCCGCTCAAAGTCACTGTATGGTGTGCTGTTTTTGCTGGAGGAGTCAGCGGACCTTTTTTCTTCGAAGACGTCGCGGGCCAAACGGTTACTGTGAATGGTGAGCGCTACAGGGCAATGATCAATGTGTTCTTTTTGCCGCAACTTGATGAATTGGGATTGGAAAACATGCGTTTCCAACAGGACGGTGCTACGGCACACACTACACGTGCCACAACCGATATGCTGAAGGATGCATTTCCCGGGCGCCTAATCTCCCGTTTTGACGATTTGCACTGGCCAGCAAGAGCGCCTGATTTGACCGCTGCAGACTTCTTTTTGGGGGGGCTTTTTGAAGTCGCGGGTTTATGTCAACAAGCCTCAGACTCGTGCAGCTCTTAAAGACAATATCCCTCAAGAATGTGAGGACCTATCGCCGGAAGTTTTGGCCAATGTGATGGAAAATGCTATCAAAAGGGCTCAAATGACAATCAGCTGTGGCGGCGGCCATTTATATGGCATAATATTCTCGACTTGATGTAATAAAATTTAACTACAGCCAAAAAACATCGGAAGGTTATTTTTGCGCCACCCTGTATATTGCTGCAGTAGTATTACCTTTATCCTTCTCCACACTAGTTATGTCTTTATTATCTCTTATAAATTTTTCGGCCTGTTTCATTAATTCAATCATAAATTTATCCCTAAATGTCAAAGATATTTTATTCAAATAATAGTCAATAGCTGTAGTTAATCTTTTTCTATTTTTGCTGCTCCTTTCTGCTATTCAGTACTTGAACTAAGCTTTCATCTTCCGATGTAATTTTTAACGTTGGAAAATTTTCTCTTTTTTAGGGTAAACAAAATTTTTGTCTTAGTGAAAAAAAGCCACTTTATCTTCTCTGGAAAATTTAAATTTCTTTTTTTAATAAACCATTATTCCTTGAATATAATCCTTAAGTCTTTAATCTCGTGCTTCTTTAATATTTCAAATTTTCTCCTATGCTTACCCTTCACCTCCAAATTCCAAATGGCTGAGAAACGTTCTTCATATAAATACAAATTCAACCATTTCCTCCAAAGACATAACATGTTCTAAATTGTGTAACAAAATTAGCTTCCTTTTTTGAAAATTACCTTCCCTCTTATAGAATTTACTTTTGCGAAAAGAAGCGCTTAAAAACTGACTATTCATGATTTGTTTCGTATCCAACACAATGTTTTGCATCTACCGTTCGATTATATTGTTTTCCCAAATCACAGTTTAAGTTTAAAATATAAGAAATTGAACCAGAATTTACTGTATTTGAACAGAAATACGCTCCAATTTAATTTTAAAATACTGCTCTAAAGAAACTAAATTAGAGAAGGCTTCATAAGGAGCATTTAATAATATTATATTAACATATTAGAACTAAACTCTCTTCCCCAAGTTGTGCATTTGTTGAAAGCAATCTCTTTCTATTGTAGTTGAAGGTTCTTAACTACCTTTCTACATCATTAGTTCTAAATGCAAAGAAACTCTTGTTGTTCTGCAATTTTATTTGTTTTCTACATACTGAAAGAGCAGAAGATTGTATTTTAACTTTTCAAAAACACTTTTCACATTCAGGGTATAAGTGTGAGTAATTTTTTATATTCCTCACACATGTATTCTAAAGAATCTATAGCAAATAAGAACGACTGTTTGTATTTTGTTTCAATTTTTAGGTTTTCTCTTCTACCATAACAACACACGTTGTAGCAAGGGTTTGATGATGCATACATCTGCATGTTTGCATTTCTAATATTCTAAGTTTTTATCTAAATGTGTCTTTAACACTTAATTGAACCCTTTTTATTTAATTTTATTTTCATACTTGCACATGCAAAAGACTGTTTGTTGCCTTTGCTACTGCTAAATAATCTTTCATATGGTAACGTTGAAACTCAAACGATGTTGATGTGTATAGTGCTTTTGATATATGTATTTAGTTTTTAAAGAACTATGTCCCTTACTATTATACATCGTTGTTTATAAATTTCAAATTAGTGTTCAATAAATAAATTATAGTAATAACAATGATAATGAAATAATACTAATAGTGAACGTAATATAAGTAATTATAAAGCCAAAAACATGGAGGCAAGTGACAACGTATTTGGCATGAGTTAGAATGTTAAATGAGACAAAACCTTGCCATATCCGGGAACTTGAAAGTAATCCGTAGAAATCATATCGTGAGCTTAGCTGGAGGATTCAGTAGTAAAGTTCTGCCTTAATTAATAAATATTTAATTCATAAATATTTTCGCCGGAAAAACTTATAGGATTTGTACTGCTTATATAATGGCTGCATGTGATAGACACTTGATCTCTTGTAACAGTACTGTGCGAAGCCATTGCAGCAATGTCATTGGATGTGGCATTAATGCAATTGCTAACAAGCACTATTAACAATATTGTGGCAACTTTATATTCTTGCAATTTTTGCAAAGGGGGGCAGAATAATATTATAATTAATAATAATCTAACTTTATTTGGTTTAATAATTGAGCTTAAGGTCACTTTATTTTCAAAAAATATACTTTCTATTTATTGTTTATTCAATATTTCGATACGCCTTTGTGTATCTTCTTCAGGAAAATGTATTTTCTACATACAAAAATTTCAACACACAAAGGCATATCGAAGTATTGAAAAAAACAAAAATAAATAGAAAGTATATTTATTGAAAATAAAGTGACCTTAAGCTCAATTATTAAACCAATTAAAGTCAAATAAAAACAAGTAAGAGTGCTATATTCGGCTGGGCCGAATCTTAAATACCCTTCACAATGGTACATACATTCTGATTGATTTTTGGTGCGAAAAGTTGTTTTATTTGGCTTTTAAAGCCGATTTCTTGAAATATCGGGAGACGCTATATCTGGGGTATATATGGGCCGATTTTTTCTGAATTTCAATATCAGATCCACTACCGGGATTTAACACAGGCTGCAAAACTTTTATTTAAATAATTCCTAATATGCTCAAGTTCAACCACTGGGTGACACCAATTCTTTTTAATATCAATGAAATAAAGAAAAGCAAAATGTATTTCTTAATTATTTATCAGTTAACTTTATAGTAAAATTTATTTAACAAAAAATTGCATATAATTGCATTATTTTTGAATTATAATGCTAAACATTGACATTAAGTGTGATTTTCTTTTCAATTTACTTACATACGTATGTGGGTACATGCATACGTATGTATGTATGTATGTATGTATGTATGTATCTATAATAGAAAACGCTAAAATAAATTCTTTATTATTGAATATTTTCAGTGTGTTCCATAAAACAATGATTATATATATACATACATATATACATACATACATATTTACATTGCTTGCTTTTACAAAATTATTTTTTTCTTGTGCACGTTGTTGATGATCTATTGCGTATCATCATACACATGTATGTGTGTATGTACATATGTAAGTACGTAGGGAAA
Organism: Sturmia bella; assembly: GCA_963662145.1. Classification (NCBI taxonomy): domain Eukaryota; kingdom Metazoa; phylum Arthropoda; class Insecta; order Diptera; family Tachinidae; genus Sturmia; species Sturmia bella. The sequence goes on along the minus strand of OY759170.1, from coordinate 52,614,303 downwards.
CCCAAAATGATTTTTTGTGTGAATGAATTTGAAGACGCAATTGTTTAAAAGAATTTCATTGCGTACCCTTTTTTCAACAATTCTTTATATCACTTTCATTTTCAAGCTCGTGTATACATATGTATGTACATACATACACATTTTTACACCAAAGCAAAAAAATTGTTTATGCTAACATACTTGCATGCATACATACATATGTAGATACATACATACATACATACCTACATACATACAAACGTATCTACATACATACATACATACATACATACATGCATACATACATACATACATACATACATACATACATACATACATACATACATACATACATACATACATACATACATACATACATACATACATACATACATACATACATACATACATACATACATACATACATACATACATACATACATACATACATACATACATACATACATACATACATACATACATACATACATACATACATACATACATACATACATACATACATTCATACATGATCGCAAATATTATATACATATGTATATAATATTATATACATATGTATGTATGTACCATTATGATCGATTTTTGGTACCAAAAGTTGGGTGCATATGGGCCGATGTCCAAAAATTTTCTAATTTTGCCCCTAAACAGCCTGTATGTACCATTCCGACAAATTTTTAGTGCAAAAAACTGTTTCGGTTAGCTTCCAGGCCCGACTTCTTGAGATATCGGGAGGCGCTATATTTCGAACATATATGGGCCGATGACAAAAAGATTTCCAGTTTTGCTTCTGACTAACCTATATGTATCATTCTGATTGATTTTTGGTGCCAAAAGTTGTTTTATTTAGCTTATAGAGCCGATTTCTTGAAAAATCGGGAGACGCTATATCTCAGGTATATATAGACCGATTGCAGACATTTTCAAATTTTGCTTTTAAACACCTTATATGTACCATTCTGATCGATTTTTGGTACCAAAAGTTGTTTTATTTGGCTTTTAGAGCCGACTTCTTGAGAAAACTTGAGGCGCTATATCTCGAGTGTATATGGGCCGATGTCCAAAATTTTCCACGTTTGCCTCTAAATAGTCTATATGTACCATTCTGATTGATTTTTAGTGCCAAAAATTGCTTTGTTTGGCTTAAAGAGCGGATTTCTTGAAAAATCAGGAGTCGCTATATCTCAGATATATATGGACCGATTTCAAAAATTTTCCAATTTTGCTTTTAAACACCTTATATGTTCCATTCTAATCGATTTTTGATACCAAAAGTTGTTTTATTTGGCTTTTAGAGCCGACTTCTTGAGAAAACGGGAGGCGCTATATCTCGAGTGTATATGGGCCGATGTGGAAAAATTTTCCACTTTTGCCTCTAAATAGCCTATATATACCATTTTGATTGATCTTCGGTGCCAAAAGTTGTCTTATTTGGCTTATAAAGCCGATTTCTTTAAAAATCGGGAGACGCTATATCTCGGATATATATGGGCCGATTTCAAAAATTCCTTCATTTTTAGGATTTAATGAGCACTAAAAATGATATGGTTTAGTTTTTAAGAAAAAAATTTGTTTCAAAAATCTGAATACAAAAATTACACAAAATATCCCTCAAAACCCGGTTTTTTGAATATATCTCGGCTATCCGCGGACCTATCTTACTGAATTTCAATAGCAGACCCACTACCGGGGTTTCACACGTTTTAGCGAAAGAATGAGGTTTCTATCTCAAACCGTTTTCTCAGAAACGGTATTTCAACGACTACAGACGGACAGACGGACAGACGGACAGACGGACAGACGGACAGACGGACCGACGGACAGACGGACAGACGGACAGACGGACAGACGGACAGACGGACATCGCTCAATCGTAATCGCTATTGATGCTGATCCAGAATATATATACTTTATGGGGTCTTAGATGGATATTTCAATGCGTTACAAACGGAATCACAAACTTATATATACCCTTACACATTTATGTGAAGGGTATAAAAAGGTCGAAGAACGGGTGTTCAGAACATGTGTGTGTGTGCTCGTAGAAAAATTATAAAAAAATCTATGTTGTAGTTTAGAAGGTATTGACATATTGAAAATTCACTGAAATTTAAGATTTAAAAAAAATAATACTAAAGCAACTTCCGTTTTAATAGATGTCCACTAGTACCATAGGCTGTTTATTGCCTTCAAAATGTAAAATAACTTGAACTCCTTAAATCTCTTGGTAATCGATATATGGCGGGCGCAGATTTTTATTAAAAACAAATTAATTGGGGGACCTAGTTTATCTCAACCGAAAGGTTGATGTGCATTCGCCTCGCTAAAACTCGAGAGAACGGCTGGACCGATTCGCCTAATTTTGGTCTTGAATTATCTAGATAGTATAAAAATTCAAAACCCTACTTAATTTGTAATCAAATTTAACAAAGAAGAAATAAATAACTAAATTCAGCTCCCCTTAACAAAATATCGAATGCAGTTTTCCACTTTTTCTAATTCTGATATTAAGGGGCTGAAAAGTAATAACTCTGTATCTCCGATCCTAATACAAGTACCGAAATTTTTCAAAAAGGCCCTAATACCCTACTAAAAATAATTGGACAGGTCTGTGGTGCTATTTTTAAATTCTGAGTTTCAAGAGGTGAAAATGAATAAAATATAATTTTGGTACTTTTTTCGATTGCAGAGACGTATGGACTCAGGAAAAAAATCCAAAGAACACTTGGGCTCCTACGAAAGAAATCTCGAATACAATATAGATATTTTTTACTTACTTATGAAATATTTTTTAATTACTTAGGATTTAGGGGGTGAAAAGGAGTAAAACGGTTTAGAGATCAATAACTCTGAATCCCCATTCATTATACAACTACAAAAAAATTTCTTAAAGAGGCTACGAAAAATGATCAGACAATTTTCCGATATCTCTTTTTGAAATTCTGAATCTTAACGATAAATAATGGGTACAACAGTAAAGAATTAGACCCCTAAGGAAAAAGTTTGCTGTGGATTATGCAATTTTTTTTACTTTTTAAACATTTACAAGACAAATAAGGGTAAAATGGGAAAAAACTATCAAAATCGGTAACTCTACATAGCCGGACCTACCACAAAAGCCGAAAATATTCAAAAGGGCCCTGGAGACCTACTAAAAATATTCAGACAGGTGTCTGGTACTTTTGTGAAATTCTGAATTTGACGGAAATAAAAGGAGTGGGGTAAAAACAGAATCTTTTCTGCAGGTAGGTATTTTTTACAATGCCTCGGTCTACGCAACTCACCATAAATAAATCCCACGGCCAATCGTTGCAAGTTTGCCGAATCAATTTAGAGTTTCGATTATATGTCGCGTGTTTTCCCGTTCTTCGTTCATTTATGCACCAGAAAACAATAAATATAAATTATCAGAAAGCTTCAAATTGTTTAATCCAAAATATTAAAACCGAATATTTTTTAAAATTTATTTTAAAAGAAACAACTCCATTTCATTGTTGTATATGTATATATTTTATACAAAAATTTGGGTCTTTATTTATCGAATAAGGCATAAGTATTAAATTTGGTGGCTCAGTTAGTGTTATATATTTTTGTATGGGTATAAAAAGTCAATGTAATGGAATGTAATGAAAAGTAATGCAATGTGATGGAGTATAATGCAAATTGGTTCTATCTAGTATTATGTTATAATATTGCAATGTGATGAAATAGCACGTAATGTAAATGTATTCAATGAAATATTATGTAATATACTTTAATGTAATAAAATGTGATGTAATGTAATGGAAACTTTGCAAAGTAATCCAATGAAATGTAATGTAATAAAACTCAATATTCTGTAATGCAATGCTTTGTAAAGTAGACTAATGGAACGTAATTTAATATAAATTAACATCAAGTGTTCTTACTTAAAGTGGTATACTGTACTGTAAAGTAGTCCAACGCAATAGTATGTTATGAAAAGTAGTCGAATGTAATGCAAAGTAATGCAATACAATGTAGTGTAATGCAGTACAAAGCACTTCGTAATGTAATGTAACAAAGTGTATATTTAATATACCGTTTGCTATTGTCTTCAGGATAATATTTATTAAAATTAGATGAACAATTTTTAGCTGAATTGGCAGACCACTTGATTCTCAAAATTAAAAAAGAAATTGTTGATACCTTTCACCACTCAGTCAAACAAAATTCCTTCTAGTTTATTTCTTGAAGCTGACAAAATGGTTCAACGTTTGACTTTGAGAAGACGTCTTTCCTACAACACCAAGTCCAACAGAAGGCGTATTGTGCGTACTCTTGGCGGCCGTTTGGTTTACCAGTACGCGAAGAAAAGAAAAACAAAACTGTTCCAAAGTGTGGTCAATGTAAGGAGAAGTTGAAGGGTATTCGGCCAACACGCCCCTGCGAACGTAGCCGTCTGTCCAAGCGTCAAAAGACTGTCGCTCGTACATATGGTGGTGTACTCTGCCACGGATGCTTGCGCGAACGCATAGTTCGTGCTTTCCTAATTGAGGAGCAAAAAATTTTTAAAGCTTTGAAGAGTCAACGTGAAACAACCGTCAAGCCCGTCAAGCCAGTTAAGGTGGAAAAGAAACCTGTCAAAGCTGTCTCAAAGGCCACTAGCAAAGCAGCAGCGAAAAAACCCTTCCAAAAGGCCACAGGAAAGCCTAAAAAGTAAATAAAAACTGTTGCGGAATGTTGATTTTTTTTTTTTACTTAAGATTTAAGTGGCGTGTGCGTTTTTAAATTTAAAAACATATACAAAATTCGTGTATAAAAAGCTACGTTGATAAACTTGAAAGGACATTACAATTTTTAGTTTAATTTTGCTTAGTCTTTTTAATTTAAGAAACTGAAAAAAAAAATATGAAAAATTTAATTATAACTTTAAATACCTTATATCTACGGCATTTTGCACTTGGAAAAGATTTGCACATAAAGAAATTTAATGCAGTATAATTTTATTAATTTATATAAAAAATATAGTATATACACATATTAAAAGTATATTATTATATTATATTCCACACTGAATTACATTCTGCACAATTTTAAATCTAATGCATTTAACAATTCGTAAAACACAAATCTACACTTAAAAAAATCAAGTGAACTGAGTATTACTTTATCATCAAACGTTAAAGCTTTGCATAAATAATAATTAACTTATATCTATAAATCTACGAAGCTATATCGGTAAGGCTTACACCTGCAAATATTGAGTATTTCCGGTCAGATTTTTTATTTTATTTTGAGCACATTGTGAGTAACGTATATCATTTAAATATATTTAGTAATGTTTATGTAACATTATGGGAGCTAAAATTAAAGTAAAGTTATTATAATATTCTTCCACAAAATACAATTTTTACTATATTCAAATTCACTCTTCAATGGCTGGCAAAATTCTAGTACAAATCGAATGCATTTTTGTAGTGTATATTGCTATATTCCTTTCTAGAAAGCACATTAACAGTAGTTTAATGTTCATATGAATACTTTGATAATGCCGTTCATAAATTCAATTAAACACCAAAAGGGATCAGTGCCGTGTTTCTGCTTCTGCTTTTGTTTTACAATTTTATTTGATGTTTTACTTTGTGTGTTGGTGGATGAAAAAGTAGATGTTGTTTATTTTTCATATGCACTTGCAAGCTTTCAGTTTTATTGGTATATATGAGTGCATGTTTGTGCATATCAGTAAATAACTTGCATGTATGTGCATGTGTTTGCACAAATTTACTAAGTTTAGCATGAAAATATGAAATTTCTTGAATATTATTTTATTAAAAACCATTTAGTAGAAACACTATCACTTACGAGTATATACACTAACTGGCTCTTAAAAGACAAAAATAAAATGGCGCAAAAAATAGAGTAGAGTAACTCAATTCTGGCAAAATATCTCCTACCTCTTTCTCTCCCTCACACAAATAAAACATGGAGAATTCACAAATGAAATAAACTGCAATAGAAAAGCAAACTAAATGAGTGTAGAGAAGAACAATAGTGTTTATTATATTGAACATAAAGTGAGTATATTAAAATGCTTTTTATGTCCTTGTACACTGAGAAATTTTTTTAAGCAAAATGGTTTCGAGTGTTTAAGGGAATACAGACGTTTTTTCAGGTGTTTCTGATCTAAATACTCTCAATATGTAAACATAAACTGTAGCTGCAATGCAAATTGAAGTTCTTGGAATTATAACTAGTAAACCTTTCATTTGTTTTTCGTAAATTGTAATAACTGGACTTAAGATCTGAAAATAGAAAACAGCGCTTAATAAACACTAGACTTCAGCAAAAGTAGAAACAACAAATAGTTACACTCTCACTCTCTTTATTTCATTAATTTGCTCTGCGCTCTCTTTTCTTAACAAATGCAGTATTTTTTTCTTTGATGAGAAAAATTCTCAACAAACCGTATATTATTTACAAATAAAATTAATTAAATTTGAGCACCTAGTTTAGTAAACAAAGCAGATATGAGAACATGTAGGCATTTTTGAAAACTAAACTAATATTGCTTATATAAACCGGGAAAATATTCGGGTATTTTGTAATAAACTAAATGTACATACATAGTATAATATAACCAAATCATTTTGAAAAAAAAGGTTTAGGTGCAAAATAAATACAAATTGTAACCAAAATCAATCAAAAAATTATTAATTTGTATGTACATATGTCGGAACGTTGATCCAAAATCAAATTACTTAAATATTTGAAATACCTTAGAGACACTTGGGAATAATAGCTACAACTCAAGTCAGCTTGAGTTTTATAAACAGACTGAGAATTAGGCAGCAAAAGTAAATGTTAATTATCGAGTATACATTTGAGGAAACATATACAATGTTTACATCCGATCCGTTGGATTTACTTAAACATCATACTCAAGCTTAGAAAAGCTATTGTCAGGTTTTTTAAACCCCTTGCTTGTTTTCACTGCAACATTTTTCACCAATGTCTATATAATCCGTTGCAGCAGAAAAATTCTTTCCGTGCGTTCTTTGTGAATTGCCTCACACTGATTTATACATAACAGGGATATTTTGCAAAATAAACAAATTGCACTTTCCAAAAAGGCTTCAAGCTTGCGTAGGTTGTGCAGTTTAGTTAGTAGATAAAGGAATGACATTAAGTGTCAGCATCATTTACTGCATTTAATAAAAATAACATTTAACAAGCAAACACACATATGTATGCATCACTTGTGTTCGTCACCGTAAACAGTTTTTAGTTTAAAGTGAAACCAAAGGATGATATTTTTGCTCTTTAGTTTTGATTCTATGTAAGTAATGACAAAACAGAAAAAAACAACAACTTCAAAGCATAAAACCCAACCATGCTGAACGGTGTCATTATTATTGTCAACCATGTTGTTAGAGTTGATGTTGTCGCCATCGTCAATGTCTTCTAATTCCATTAAACACAACAACATGTAGTGCACTCTGTTGTAAACACACTTCACTAGAAGAGCAGGCATTTTATGACTACATGTTTGATGCAAAGCAGCTCGATACTAGGTAACCTTACAAGGCCAGCTGACTACCGTTTTTAGCTTGAAGAACTGTCAAAATAAAGAATACAAACGTGAACAAATGGATGACAGAAGCTCAAGATTTCTACCAACAAAATACATAAAGTGTTTGTTGTAGTTATGCGGCTACCTGGTATCGAGGTACCTTGATTTGATGCGTTTACATTTTTTATATGGAAACTTATAGTCCGTTTTATAAAAATCTTTGACATCTTTGTTGGAAGTTAACTGAAGAATTCCAAAACTATTACCTGATAGCGATGCTGAGTTGTTGCTTAATAATTTTGAAATGCGTATTGCCGCTTCTAGAATTCTAGACCTTAATAAAGTTTCTCAGTGAGTGAATTTTGTGTAACCCTAATTTGAGGGTGAGATGAAAGTTATAATTTTTGATACATAAATTGAATTAAAATTGAACCTGTAGGACTAGAATTTCGCCAATTGCTTTAAAGCTGCCTTTGACTCCTTCATTTCTTCTCAAACATTTTGTCTTAACATTCTCATGAAAAACAAATTTTAAAAGTATATTTAAATTTTTCCGGTAGTCATTTTGAATTATGGGATTCTTATTTTAAAACTTTATATGTTGCGAGAAACAACATCGCAAGTAATACACTGGGGGGTCTGCGCACTCAAAGCAAAATTGACTTGGCAATGAACAGTAAACATTATAAGAATTAATTTAGGTCTAAGGATACACGTTAAATACCCCACAGACGACGTATTTTTTACTCTGCATTTGTCAACTTTAACACCTGTAACCAGCAACATATACTGTATTACCTTTAAAACTTTGCTTGTGTAATAAACATGAGGGAAAGTCATATGACATATTTTCAATATTAAGTTTATCAGGCTCAAGTTCTTTCTATATTATCTTTGTGATTGATATTAATTAAATTAGAAAAAGAAAACATCAAAGATTTGAATTAAAATTAAGACACAAAATATACAACAACTTAGGTGGCTGAGTGGCATGGTTGTCGCTTTAGAAACAAGAGCCCCTGAGTTCAAAGACGGGTGCTGACGAGAAAGTGTGGCGGCTTCGAAACAACTAGTTGTCCACCCTGCTAAATGTATTTGATGTTTTCTTTGTCTAATTTAATTAATATAAATCATAATGATAATATAGAAAGAACTTGAGCCTGATAAACTTTATACTGAAATAGTTATATAAGAAAAAGTTCAATTAATAGAAATTAATTAACAAGATATATATTCGAAAAGAGCATGTTCTAGGTTATTGTGTACAAACAATTGGCATCAAAGATCTATGCCATGTGAAAACATTCGTCGGCGGAATAAAATATTTTGAAAGTTTAAAAAAAAAACTTTTTTAAACAGAATTGTCGTTTTATTAAAAAGTATATTAAAAATATTTAAATTTTTGATGCAACTAAAGCATCTAACTAACCAAAAAAAAAACATTTCCATCTCCTGTAATTTGGTGACGCAATCAAAAATAATTTCGACGGTCACAAAGCATTATGAAAACAAGCGAGCGACTGTAATATTTGTATAGTGAAAAATAAAGTGAACATTTTTTTTGTCAGATAAGTTTATTTATTTACGGTATTTAACATTTCATTACAAAAATTACATTAATACAAAGTCCCAGAAACCAGCTCTCTAGTACTTTTAAATTATAATTAAAAAAAATCTTTTGGATAGTAGTATTTTATTATGTATTCCATAAGAACGGAATTTTTAAAAATTTTTTTGCAATCAAAATTTTTATAAAAACAATACATGTATATAAGGCGAGGATAAAAAATAACTTATGTCTAGGATTAAAAAAGGAAAAAAAGTTATCTTTCATTATATCTCTAGCCATCAACATTTTTTTGTGTTTTTGCATTGCAACATGCGGATTTCTGTATAAGATATACTCTTGTCGTATCCCCTTGAATAATTTAATAAATTGCAAGTAACTGCTTTGACATTAGCCCGTCTAAAATTATGGAAATGGTAACTGGTACACCATATTAATCTTGAATCATAAATAATTTATCCAAGTATATAAACGACTCAGGTGGGCCGAAGACATTTTCTAGTGCATTTATTATATAGTTAAAGTTTGCATAATACGGTGCCATTATTAAATTATTTATATGACATGAAGTACATCTACAAATAAAATTTCCTTTTCCTGTAATTGTAGATTATTAATAAATTTTATTAATAAATTCTTTTTAATAGGTATTATTAATATTGTTATTATTAATAATTTCTTTTAACATTTTCTTTCGAAAATATTGCTATCAATCAATAAAATTTTAATTTTTGATTATATCAGCTATTACATATTGAATATATAGCTAATGTCACATGTAATATTTGGAACTTAACTTCATATTCTATAAGCTCCATTAAATTATTTGTATACTCAGGCTCTTCACATTCCCTTAAATTCTTTTTCGAATCAACTGATGAGTTGATTAGTATCAGCAAAATATCGGCGGCATATCGACGGCTTAAAAAGACAGAAAGCTTTAACAAGGTCTAGTTTTAGACCTAAAGTAATAGATTTCCATTAGCTCTTATAGCAAATACATAACTAAGTCCATTGTTGAACATTATGAAAATGGTTATAACATTGCGCCAGTGTAGTTTTTATTCTAGCCTCAACTGTACGACAATTAGTAATATTTTATTTTTTAATTTATTTTTTAATCACTATATTATATTTCTTATTTTTTTGTGTTACACTGTCAAGCTGCCAGATTTAATAAAAAATGCATCTCTACATTTTATAATCCAAAATCAGCGAACATTTTGGCGTGTCTGCAGGAACACACAGAGGCTTAGAATGGAACTGAAAATGTAACCTTGCGAACTCTTAGTAGGACACTCTACTAATTAAGACTTTGGGGATGATATATTTTTTTTTAAACCTGAACCAATACTTAGAGAATGATCCCTGCACGTGCATTACATGTGCAGTAAAATAGAATTAGTAAAATAGTAAACAGAAAGTGATGGGTAGAAAGTGCTTATTTGCCACTGATGTTTCATTTGGTAAAAAATTACAGCCAAAAATAGAACATCTAATTTTACAAAGCAGAGTGATTATAATGTTACAAAGCAGATTACCATGTTAGTTTGGCTGCTTAGTGTTCAATGTATAGACCTTCAACAATATCCAGTCAACAGCAGTTAATGCGTTTTCTGCAATACAGACCCATTAAATCTAATCATACTGTAAAACGAATTCGACTATTGCCTTTTGACATCTACCATTTAGCTGTGCACAACCAATAATATACATACTTATTTAACGAAAACGAAATGGAATGCAAGAACTCTGTGTCTTGTGATGTGATTTTCAATTGACTTTTTATTTTCTTCTTTTTTAACTACTCTATTCTTTTTATACCCTTCACATAAATGTGTAAGGGTATATATAAGTTTGTGATTCCGTTTGTAACGCATTGAAATATCCATCTAAGACCCCATAAAGTATATATATTCTGGATCAGCATCAATAGCGATTACGATTGAGCGATGTCCGTCTGTCCGTCTGTCCGTCTGTCCGTCTGTCCGTCTGTCCGTCGGTCCGTCTGTCCGTCTGTCCGTCTGTCCGTCTGTCCGTCTGTAGTCGTTGAAATACCGTTTCTGAGAAAACGGTTTGAGATAGAAACCTCATTCTTTCGCTAAAACGTGTGAAACCCCGGTAGTGGGTCTGCTATTGAAATTCAGTAAGATAGGTCCGCGGATAGCCGAGATATATTCAAAAAACCGGGTTTTGAGGGATATTTTGTGTAATTTTTGTATTCAGATTTTTGAAACAAATTTTTTTCTTAAAAACTAAACCATATCATTTTTAGTGCTCATTAAATCCTAAAAATGAAGGAATTTTTGAAATCGGCCCATATATATCCGAGATATAGCGTCTCCCGATTTTTAAAGAAATCGGCTTTATAAGCCAAATAAGACAACTTTTGGCACCGAAGATCAATCAAAATGGTATATATAGGCTATTTAGAGGCAAAAGTGGAAAATTTTTCCACATCGGCCCATATACACTCGAGATATAGCGCCTCCCGTTTTCTCAAGAAGTCGGCTCTAAAAGCCAAATAAAACAACTTTTGGTATCAAAAATCGATTAGAATGGAACATATAAGGTGTTTAAAAGCAAAATTGGAAAATTTTTGAAATCGGTCCATATATATCTGAGATATAGCGACTCCTGATTTTTCAAGAAATCCGCTCTTTAAGCCAAACAAAGCAATTTTTGGCACTAAAAATCAATCAGAATGGTACATATAGACTATTTAGAGGCAAACGTGGAAAATTTTGGACATCGGCCCATATACACTCGAGATATAGCGCCTCAAGTTTTCTCAAGAAGTCGGCTCTAAAAGCCAAATAAAACAACTTTTGGTACCAAAAATCGATCAGAATGGTACATATAAGGTGTTTAAAAGCAAAATTTGAAAATGTCTGCAATCGGTCTATATATACCTGAGATATAGCGTCTCCCGATTTTTCAAGAAATCGGCTCTATAAGCTAAATAAAACAACTTTTGGCACCAAAAATCAATCAGAATGATACATATAGGTTAGTCAGAAGCAAAACTGGAAATCTTTTTGTCATCGGCCCATATATGTTCGAAATATAGCGCCTCCCGATATCTCAAGAAGTCGGGCCTGGAAGCTAACCGAAACAGTTTTTTGCACTAAAAATTTGTCGGAATGGTACATACAGGCTGTTTAGGGGCAAAATTAGAAAATTTTTGGACATCGGCCCATATGCACCCAACTTTTGGTACCAAAAATCGATCATAATGGTACATACATACATATGTATATAATATTATATACATATGTATATAATATTTGCGATCATGTATGAATGTATGTATGTATGTATGTATGTATGTATGTATGTATGTATGTATGTATGTATGTATGTATGTATGTATGTATGTATGTATGTATGTATGTATGTATGTATGTATGTATGTATGTATGTATGTATGTATGTATGTATGTATGTATGTATGTATGTATGTATGTATGTATGTATGTATGTATGTATGTATGTATGTATGTATGTATGTATGTATGTATGCATGTATGTATGTATGTATGTATGTATGTAGATACGTTTGTATGTATGTAGGTATGTATGTATGTATGTATCTACATATGTATGTATGCATGCAAGTATGTTAGCATAAACAATTTTTTTGCTTTGGTGTAAAAATGTGTATGTATGTACATACATATGTATACACGAGCTTGAAAATGAAAGTGATATAAAGAATTGTTGAAAAAAGGGTACGCAATGAAATTCTTTTAAACAATTGCGTCTTCAAATTCATTCACACAAAAAATCATTTTGGGTTTCCCTACGTACTTACATATGTACATACACACATACATGTGTATGATGATACGCAATAGATCATCAACAACGTGCACAAGAAAAAAATAATTTTGTAAAAGCAAGCAATGTAAATATGTATGTATGTATATATGTATGTATATATATAATCATTGTTTTATGGAACACACTGAAAATATTCAATAATAAAGAATTTATTTTAGCGTTTTCTATTATAGATACATACATACATACATACATACATACATACGTATGCATGTACCCACATACGTATGTAAGTAAATTGAAAAGAAAATCACACTTAATGTCAATGTTTAGCATTATAATTCAAAAATAATGCAATTATATGCAATTTTTTGTTAAATAAATTTTACTATAAAGTTAACTGATAAATAATTAAGAAATACATTTTGCTTTTCTTTATTTCATTGATATTAAAAAGAATTGGTGTCACCCAGTGGTTGAACTTGAGCATATTAGGAATTATTTAAATAAAAGTTTTGCAGCCTGTGTTAAATCCCGGTAGTGGATCTGATATTGAAATTCAGAAAAAATCGGCCCATATATACCCCAGATATAGCGTCTCCCGATATTTCAAGAAATCGGCTTTAAAAGCCAAATAAAACAACTTTTCGCACCAAAAATCAATCAGAATGTATGTACCATTGTGAAGGGTATTTAAGATTCGGCCCAGCCGAATATAGCACTCTTACTTGTTTTCTTATTGTTTTGTTAACAGTATTAAGAAAGTGAATTTCTGTAAATATTTCGCCTGTTGTTGTAATCTTGATGTTCAATTGGGCATATCCTTGTGTCCTTTTTTTTTGTCCAACAACTGCTATGTTCGTTGCTTTCCTTTTGCTTTGTAACTGATCACAATAACGTCCATATATTTTTTATTTTAGTTTTTTTTATTTGCATATACTTTGGTTTCGTTTATGTTTATGTGAAAGTAAACTGCTTGGAAATGCATGAGTGTTTTGTTGTGTGTATGTGTTATGAAAAGCAGGACACTCTAGCTTTTCATTTAGTTTTTTTCCCCCCGTCACCTTCTGCTTATATTGAAAAATAGAGTTTGACTTTCAACAACTTATTTTGCTTTTTTTTTATCATTCTATTAGTGATATCAATACGTACATCAACACTTTTGTTAAAGCATCTAAGGATTATTCTCTATTTTCAGTATAATATAGTCACTTCGTGTTTCATTGCGGTATACATACACAGATTTTATATTTCTATATTTTTTATTACAAAATTAGATGTGTGAAAAAAAATATTAGATTTTTTTTAGATAATACACTTATTTATTGTATATTGAAATAAATTTGAACTAACAATTTTTTTCTCAAATCTTAAGTCCAAAAAAAAACAAGTCAGGATTTTTTTTAGATCATTCATAGTTAATGTTTGCATATTATATATATATTACAATTTCTGAACTCACAGGATGCATATGTAGATCTCGATATACAAATACTAGAGGTTCTAATGTACCAAGAAGCCGTTGTTATCAAACGTAAAATTTTGATTTGGCGTCGCCGAAATTTTTTCACCATGCAAGCAGCAGATGTGTCCCACAGCTGAATTCCGTAGCACCATATAGAATTTAACATTGTTTTATACAAAAGTAACTTACAATCTAACCTCAGGGTTGAGTTTCTGCCAATCAGACTATCTATTTGAATTAGTTTAAGGCTCGCTTGTTTTAACTTTGCTTCGATGTGAAAATATAAAGAAAATATAAAGGCTAAATTATATTAGCCTTAAGATTTGAAAAAAAAAAATGGTTAGTTCAAATTTATTTGAAGATACAATAAATAAATGTAATACATTTATATTAAATTACTTTTTCAGGCTTAAGTTTAACCCTTGGTTTGTCACTACTTTAATTAATATCAATTAAGTAAAGAAAAGTAAAATTTAATAGCTAGGTGGACAAATGTATTATAAAAAAATCTAATATTTTTTTCACACATCTAAATTTGTAATAAAAAATATAGAAATATAAAGTGTGTGTATGCATACCATGTAAGCCATTGATCAAGATGACTACCAAGATATGTAGTTAGCGAATGTTTTGGAACTATTTGGATCAAATATTAGATGTACAGAAAAAAGTTGGTTTATTTTTAAACAAAGAATTTTTCTTAGTTGACAAAAATATTGGCTGCTAAAAAGTTCAAGATTAACGGCTTTGATAACGATTGTAGTTTCATATAAATATATTGCTATTAGTATTATCATTTGCATGTGGGGTTTGCTGGGTGTATAGGATGACTAGATCTATTATGCTCTGGAATATGTAGTTCTCAAATAAATTATATTTTTAGCACGTTTTCCACACCTTCCTCTTCTTCTCTTCTCTTCTCTTCTCTTCTCTTCTCTTCTCTTCTCTTCTCTTCTCTTCTCTTCTCTTCTCTTCTCTTCTCTTCTCTTCTCTTCTCTTCTCTTCTCTTCTCTTCTCTTCTCTTGTCTTCTCTTCTCTTCATGTCCTAACTATTTACTTCTTTTCTTACTTGTGCCAGAAAAATGAGTTGGACTGCTATTTATTTGAACTCTACTACTTTAATGCCATATGACGTGAAAAAAGAACTTATAGAAGTGTATATGTGTGTATATATCCCTTACAATTTTAATGCTGATGTTTTCATTATTAAATTTAAATTTCATTCATATTCCTCTCTTTTCTTTATAAATATATTTTATCACTTGATTTTTTTTCCTTTCGATTTTATTAGTGTTTTTGTAACACTTCATTTTCTCACTTTGCTGGCGAAAATTTTTTTTTTATTTTTATTTCTTTTTTTTAACTAACTTACTGTTTATTCATACAATTTTTATTTCATTTAACAAAATGAATGTTATTCTTCAAATAGCATTTCTATTTTATGTTGCAATTTGTGTTATTTTTACTACAAGTCTCAATTTTTTTTTCAATTTTTTAACACTTAATTTCTTTTGATGTTTAATTTTTTATATTCACTTTTAACAGTACGTTTATATCTGTATGTGTTCGTCCTCTAATACATGTAAATGAACGTTTGGTGCAGTTTTTTTTTTTTGCTATGTGAGCTAAAGTGAAGAATATTAGATTATTGTTTATTTAATTCTAGCATCTCTTTTATTTTTAAATATTTATGCTGCTAAAAATTAAATTTATGACATGCAAAAACTTTAATAGATTAAATGTAACATATTTCGTTTATTCACTGGTTTTAACTTGGAACAGTCAATTAATAAACTTTAGAGTGTAATATGGAAAATTAAAGATTATTTTTATATTTTTTGCAATAAGTTCACTGGTTGAAACTACAGATTTGTTTTCTGTATTAACATATATATACCTATAATAATCTTGTAAAATGAAAATCAAGTGCTTCCACCATAGTAAGAAAATGCCTAGAGTTAAGCCACTGTTTTATAGTCTTTTGGTGCTTTCGCGCAAAGAGCGAAGTAGACTTACAATTACGGATCTATTCACTCTCTGCGCAAAAACGGTGCAACGTGCCTGGCTCTTCTTTGGCAAGGATAAAGAGCTGCTAGTGCGCCAAAAACTTGTATTGCTTCTTAACTCTGGTACAAATGAAATTAGATTTCATTATAATCATAGAACAAGCAAGTTAATGCAGTAGAAAAATAATATTATATAGAAAAGTTTGAAAGAGTGATGTATGAATGATTATTCAAACTATTAACCAATTATCAAAATTATTTTTTAGTTATTTCATCGAGCTTGTGTTCGACTTTTTACTTTTTCGGAATTGAGAAAAAATGTTTTCGCGATAAAATTGTAGCGATCGAAACATATACATACAAAATGAAAAAAAAATCTTTTTAACTGCATATGCGAATGTAGGTTTGTATGTAGTAATGGTGAATGTACAATTAAAAAAGTATGTATGTAAATGCATTTTCATGTATTTGTGCACGTATGTATAAATATTGTATGCATACACACGTAGAAATCTTGCACAAACTCTAAGCAAAATTTAATTTGCTATACAAAATATTCTTAATAAATATTTTAAGGACATGCATATGTATGTATGTATGTATTAAATTTTTTTAATACATATAAAATTCCTCACATTACATCTTTCCCCTACTGAGTATATTAAACAAATCACTGTTGCTATCAAAAAGAGCAGCAGCATTTTATTGCTCAATCGGCTCATTGCGTAGAGCAAGAGCTAATTTTTTCAACTCGCTCTTTGTGTAAAGTGCTAATTTGTGTGAGCACCAAAAGAGAGCACAAAAGAGCAAAAAAAATGGAAAACGAATTTTCTGCTAAAAAATATTTTTTATAGGATAATTATTAAACTTTCTTAAAAAAACTTATTTGAAATTGATTTAATAATTAAAAGACAAACACTTGAAGAAATTACAAAAAATATATTAGCACAGGATTTGATAAACTACTAATTTTTTAACTCGTTAAAACAGTTAAAAATGCTACATATTACTTTATAAATATCAACTCTACTTATTATTGTCTATAGATTTCCTTCATAAATCGGACAACGTATATCTTGCTTGCAACAATTAAGGTCTACTAAAACAAATCTATTTATTATTTATGCGGGAACAACAACACTTTAAAATCTTTATATTTTATTAAAATCACTTTCGTTGCTATGGGAATTGAAGGCAACAGCGAGAACCAGCATTGGGCCGAAGTAATTGAAAAACAAAATGTTTGTTTTAAATTACGCGAACAATAAAAAGAAGTTTCTTTTTGTTTTGGCTACAAAAGAAAAATAAAAGAAAAAAACCAGTAAAAAAATATAATTTAAAATAAATAGAAATAAATTTTGCTGGTACTTATATTTTTTGCTTTTGGGAAAGTAAGTGCTCATGTGTTCAGTAGACCTTTTTTAGTGTGCATTTAAACTAAAAAAAACTCTTAGAAAATGTCTGCGTACAACTAGTTTTTCATTTATATTTCTTTTTCTGTTTAACTCAATTCAAGTCTTATTTTCCTTATGCTTTTTAGAAAAACTTAAAAAAGCGGAAATCAAAACTAAGGAAAGCGGAAACATATTCCAATTTTTGCATTTTGATTGAGTTATCAATGTGATTTTTGACGTGGTTTATTTTTCCTCTCTTTGAAATTGCGTGATTACGTCGGCAAATTGTTAACATTGACATCTTTTAGTTCTTTGTGTTTGTACGTACGCACATGCATAAACACTTGCTAATGCAGACGAAAACAACAAATATTTGTTGCTATCGACGGCAAATACCTTTTGATTGCAAACATCATTTCATATGAGTGCGTCAAGTTATTTCTGTTTTTCAAAACATGTTTACATCTTGGGTCAAAAATTTTACGTCTGATTACATTCGGTACATTTGAGTTTGCAAGTAGTTTTTCTTTTGTGTTATGAAACAAGCAAAAATGCTAGGAGCTCAAAAAAAAGCAAATTCGTAGTTAATGCTGCCTTATAAAGCATTTTAAAGCAGACAGACTTGTTCCCTTGATAATAAGTCTTCGACTTTAATTTATTTTCTTCTTTGAAATTCTCTAAAATTAAACCGCAAAGAGACTTTCTCCTAAGGAGTAAAATTACCTAAGGTCCTATTACTACTAAGTTAATTAGAATAAAAAATGATTTAATATTAAAATAATAAATATTTGATTTGTTGAAGTTGATCCATATTTAGATAAAAAGTCTTTATCTTGACTTGCGGCTAGGTAACAATTTTTAAGTTGCTTTTACCGCTAAATTGTACAAAAATTCAATACACATGATTCTACTATTTAATGTCCATGATATCATCTAAGTAGTCTTTATAAAAATAGGTATTCGACTGCTCTAACCATTAAAGAATTGTAACAATCATATAGTTCTTACAAGTTTTTTTGGTTTGGTAGCGAATACTAATTGTTTTTCTAATTAATTGAAAATTCATAAAAATAAAAATATAGTCCTGAATAAAAATATAGTCCACTCAACTAATATTTCCTCGACTTAATCACTTTCAAACAAACCAATTTAATGGTTGTATAGTTTTACTTCAATATGTTTACTTCATTGTAATGCTAGGAACACAACTGGGACGAACGACGAATTTTTCGCCGCGAATATTCGCCTACAAAAATAAAACACATTGGTGTATATGAAAGTGCACACAGTCACAGCCTCGGTCGAAATACGTTGTACGTGGCGAACTTGAAATAGATTTATTTCTATTTCTTAGGCCGGCGAACGACGAACAAATCAGTACCAAGTGGCCATTTTGGTTTTAGTTTTCAAGTGTTTTAGTAAAAACAGTTAATTTTTTCTTTAATAGTTTTTATATTAAGTGCTAAGCTCTGCCTTTTTGTATTTAAAATAAAAAGGCAAAATATTACCCCCTAATTCATAAAAATTGCAACAGGCTTATAAGACTGCTATTTGACATATTTGTATGGAAGATTTGTCAAATAAGAGCTTTATAAACCTGTTTGATTTTTGAATTAGACGGATAGATTAAAAAACATGTTTGTAGTGTTTAATTTTTTGTTTTTGGTAATGCTAAATATTTTATCAACCAATTTTTTTAATATGGTCACCCCATCAGCTGTTCAACTATAATAAGATAAAATTAAAGAACTGAGAAAATGGATACAAGTGAAATTATAATTGAAAATGTTAAATTTCATGAATGTTTATATAATCTGGGATCAAAATGAACATAATGAACATCATGATCTTCATAATTTTAATTATTTTTACAAAATTTGAAATACTTTGATTCATTTAATTTTTTTATCTTTGTACAAACAATAAACAACTTTACCAATTATAACAGATGTTTTTGTTTTTCGTCGTTATTGTGCTTCACACGACGTATTTATACAGCGAATTTTAACCGGCGTATTCGGTGTGTTTGGCGAAATTCGTCGTTCGTCCCAGTTGTGTTCCTAGCGTAACACTGTCTTCGAACATCAACAGTTTTAAAGTAGTGGTAAAAACGTTTACTAAAGAAACCTATTGCAGTAAATTTACTGCATTTGGAATTAGAACAAAAATAAAGCAAAGGTACTTACTTATGTCGATTGCTCAATATTGATGATGATGTGCATGAAGACCTTCTATGTACAAAATACATGATGGTTACTAGAGGCACGAAAAATTTAAGTTTTGTAGCTGTGCCAGAGTGTGGGGGAAAATGTTATACTGCGTATGTTTAACAAATATTTTAGTTTCGCTCTTAGATTATTTGATTTTGCTTTTACAGTAGTGTCTAGCATACATATACATTTACATATATATATTTTTTGATTTTGTTATATTTGCTCTTTATTCATGCAATTGTATTTAATATTTTATTTAGAGCTCATTTGTGCCTGGAAAAAATTTAGTATGTATGATTATTTGGAAGTTATTTTTTGTATGCTTTTTGGCCTTTTGGCGCATTGCGGTTGTTTTGATTGCTTTAGAGCGTGGCTGCACAGTACTGGTTCATGTTGAAACTTATCACATTGGAATATTATCAGAGTGGGAGTTTTACTGCTGCTGCTGGTGAATTATAGTTTATTTAAGTGCTTCAGATTAACAATTTATTAAGAAATTTATAATTTATAGTTTATGTTCAAGTAATCGAAATCTTGTTATGCTACAGTATCATTACATTCACCTACCTCCTTAAAACCATAATTGAAACCCTTTTTGATAGAATTCGAGGTTCTTCGCCTCTAAGGTTTTATTTGAACAGTTAATTATTGTCAGGGCATTACAATCCTTTATCATCAAATCCTTATTAAACTTTTTTGGTTTCTTGAGCTATTTGGATTTGACTTGTTAAAAAATAGTTTCCATTTTAGTGCTCAAGGATTTGAAATTCTCTGCAATGTCAACTTCTTTGCTTAGCTGTCCCTGAAAAGATTTTTTTCATTTATTTTCTTTGAAATGGAAGAAGAATAAAAACAAAATATGAAAAAAAAAACTTTCAAAGCTCTTGGGTTATGTCAACAATTTAATAACCACTTGTTATGAAATACAAATTTTATACAAATAAGAATACAAAATTACACTTGTTCATATTATTTCACGATTATATTTTGGATTGTATTTTCTGTAAGTTCCAGCAAAAAAATTTTTCTATTTATTTATATATTCTTTCGTTCCGTTATAATTCATTAAATATTTATGAATGAAATGAGAAGAAGCCAAAAGGAAAGGAAGAAAAAACCAACATGATTGCTGGTAGAGTTGAACCCTTGTAGTACAAATGTACAAAGCGAAATATTGTAATAAATGATACTCTTGGTAGGAGGTTAAAGCAAAAAGTTACAAAATTATATACACTATTCCTTTGAAATTGTAGCAACATTTGGAAAAGACAAAACTAGCGACCAAGTAAATTTAATATAGAAGCATTGAAACATATTTTTATAAATTTACACATGTAGGTATCTCTATATTGGTATCTTTGTTCGTCTTTGTATTTTTATTTCTAAGTAGCATCAAAATGTTTCAGCATTTATATATACTTTTAAGGCTTAAGCTAAAAATGAAACTAATACAAACGTAGTTTAGATTGTTTGAGAGCATACACTACAATACATTATAAACATAGACACGTGTATGTTATAGTTTGTTTTAGCCAAGTGACTATGTACTTTTATGTCTTACGTTTCTTACCAGCAATAACAAGATTGGCATATGTTTATCAAAAGTAGCTCAAAAATAAGTTTTATTTTATTGAAGAGGTTTTAAATTGAACCTCAGATTACTTCAATAATACAACTTATAGTGGAAAAATCGAATTGCTTTATATGTTGTTCGATATTGTTTTGTATATACACATGTTAAATAATATTTAAAATTTACTGTTTGTCTTAGATGTATAAGTGCGAACTATTTAACTGGTCTAATATTGCCGAACTAGTAGTAAATAAGGTAAAAAGTATCTGTCGAAATGATATAATAAGGCCTAAACTCATTTAATACTGACTTTTTTTTGACGGTTCACCCCAAATTTATGAGAGTCAGATATAAGTCAAATGTCTGACCATATGCTAAGTAATATTGAACAAATTTCATAGTAGAAGTAAGACAGTTAATTGATAAAACTAATTTATGCATCTTCACATCGTTTTTTAATATGAAATTTATTAAGAGTATTATTCAATATTTCGCTAACAGTTTGTTAGCATATTCAGGATAATATTTGTAATTAAATTTAATTACAAATGTTATCCTGCAGACTCAAACAGTAACATTAACCACCATAACGATTTGAAAAATATTTTCGAGCAAATTTTTCCTTGTTCAACTTATATAGGCTGCTCTTCAAACCTAAATAATTTCTTTGCTAGATGAAGTAACTACATTTCTTGGCATTAACCTTTTGCAAAAGCAAACCTAATTTAAGAGCTGCACGTAGAGTGGCACAATCCATAATAAATTATGTAACGACATATCAAACAAGAAAATTACACCAAAAAATCGAATGAAAAAATTTCAAATTTAAGTTCGTGGAAGTAGTGTAAACATTTGTACTTACTTTATATTTTTGGTTGTTCTTTGGACGTACAAATGTATAATCGCCACGGCATAGACTATATAATCAAGCACAACTTGTTGTACACTCTTAGCAGTTTAAGGAACAATGAAAGGAAACGGAAGTAGCACATGGCTGCCATCGTTTATATAAATAAAATTCACTAAATATCAACCTTAAGCAAATGGTGTTGCTTACTTACTCTTCCAAAGTCCACTTTTGTGAACCTCAAGTAACACTCACACACACACACATATGTGCTACAATATAGAAAACGCCAACATTCTGCCAGCGAGAACATACATTCTGGACATCTGCAAAATCTTACAATATATAATGGTGCCTGTGTCACAACGACTGTGTATATAAGCTCCAGTTAAGGGGTTTATTTATATGAAGTTTTTTCTATTTCATGACTGGACATTGGTAGGCGTTACTGAATTGCAAGACAATTGGTGTTGCTACCGCAATAACTTTTCTTGACCATAAAACGCTTGTTGAAATAACTTACTTAAATTTTCCTAAATATGCTTGTGCACAAATGCACAACTCCTTAAATTTATTTTGTTTCCTCTTTGTATGTTTAACAGCAACATGAATAAATGAAAGCAGCTCGATGAGTGGGTCTACTTCTTTTGTCGAAGTGAACTGAGAAAACAGCGGAAAAACATTAAATATTCTTTGTGCGTCCTAAACAAAAGAACACATTTTTTTTTTGAAAGAAAAAAATTTAGCTTTCTAAAATTTCGTTGTTGTGCAGCATTTTCATTGCAGCAATTTTTTTTTGGAAGTTCTCTTCAGTCGCTTAGTTTTAATTTGCCTAATTCTGTGGCTAGTTTCACATGGTTTCTCTTTTCTTAATGCCATGTTTCTTGGCTTAATGCCATGTTTTTTTTTTTTTTTGTTGTACTTTTACTGCCTTAAGTAAGCAGGAAGGAATTTTACTTTAATTATTCTGTAGCTGAGTACTAGCAAGAAATTTTTTGATTACCCGAAGTTTCCTGCAAATAGAATAGATATATGGGCCTATGTGCTGTAACTTAATTGTATCAAACATATAATTGTATGAGTGAGAGAACAAGATGAGACAGTTAAAGCTATATTTTAAAAAATCAATAACGAGATGAGAGTTGTGAAGCAGGCAAAATTTTAACCAAAAAAAAAAAAAAATATTGCGCCAGCACAAATTTTTGCAAGTTGAGTGATGGCTTTAAGTCCCTGGGGGCCATATTATTGATAGGAAAGAAAAAGAATAATTAAGTAAAACTTTTTTATTTTATTTTACTTCGTTTTGCACATTTGTTTTGTGTTTTTTGTTTCTTTTATTTGCTTTAGTTTAATCAACTTGATTAGGCTTAAAGCAATTTGATTTTATTCATTGGCTCAACTTTTATAGTCGATTGATTTGGGGCCTACAATTGCTAATTGCTTTATCAGGCCATAGTTTGATTTACTGTTTTTGATATGATATGTAAAACATGTCTTGCAATAATATTCACTTTTCCTTTTTTTTTTTTTTTTAAATAAAGACCTTTGTAATTTTTGGCAAAAATCTTTGTTTATTTTAAGGAAGGAAAATCAAACTCCAGCCTCGTCAAGTATAAAACGTTCTTGTTATTTTATTTACTTTATTTTAAAAAAGAACATAACTATTTATTTATTATAAAAGCTAGTTTTAGGTCCAAAAATGGACCTTACCAATTTTTTTGTCCTTTTTAGCCACCTAGATGCCGCCGACATTTAGTTGATGTTAATCAACTCATCAGTAGACTTGAAAATTCTTAAAAGGATGTCGGAAACGCAACAACTGAGTCCATAACTCCTACTAATAAAATGAGAATCAAAAATTTTCAAACAAACCTTTAATAGAGAAATCATTTTTTTGTTCTGCAACTCTTTTACTTTTCTTCACAACTCTCTCTAGAACGTGTGTCCATCTAGCAGGCGTAGATTTGTATTTTTGAAATTATGAAAAACTAAAAGTTCTTTGTAGGTTTGAGAATAAACTTCTTTATTTATTTGCTTTAAGAGCTCCAAGAAATGTTTTATTATTTTAGGTCTACAAAATTGACCTTCTAAATGATTCCTTTCAAGAATTTGTTGATTTTATGTCGGCGACATAAAGACGACTGAAAAAACATCAATGAGTAGTTGGAAATTTTGAACTATTTTTGGCCTTTAGTGACTATACAAAATAATAAGGATAGTGTTTGAACCTTAAAGAAAAAATTGGCTTATAAAAATTTTTAGATAGAATTTGCTAATTAGTTTGATCTCTTGCGGTTTTCTGGCTATAGCTTGATTATTTATTTTCCAATATTGTTGAATTTTAATACTATACACAGCAGATAAACAATTTGGCAGCAAAAAATTAATTAGTTTTCTCAAAGACTAACATAGTTAAATTCTAGCGATACTGATCTAGAATCAACATACGTTTTGTGGTCGCAAATTACAACTTTATGACGTTACAAACAGAATCACAAACTTATGCATATCCTTAAAGGTATTGTGCAGGGTATAAAAATATGCTTTAACAGCTTGATAGACTTGTCCAACTCATAAATCATAAACTCATTCATGCACTGTTTCCATTAAGGTTCAAATACAACTAAATTTTTTCTAAATTTTTAAAAGGCCATATTATAAATTTGTCCCCAACATTAGATGGGCTTAACCATAAGGCAAAACCTTTCATTTTGGTTCTGTTGGGAACTCAAATACTAAGGTTTTTGCTTAGAAAAAAATTATGTTTGCAACAAAATGGCAAAAAAGCTAAACACAACAGTCGTTTCGAAAGATAAATACCAAGAAAATCCTTTTGATGTGGCTGCCAGTAGAAAAAGCAACACTAAAAAATAAGAAAAATATTAAAAAGAAAAAAAAAAATTGTTTCATAAAAGAAACAAAAATGAATGAAAACGTTTAGAAATCCACTGACCAAAAACAAGGGTCTACTCCACTTCTTTGCTATTCTAAATATTGTTTTATTTTCTTTTCGTCTGGCATTTGGGTCTGTATGATTCTTTCTAAATTTGTTTCTTTTACTTTTTTTTTTTTTGCATAAACATTTCAGAGGCAAAAACAGAATACTTAATAACGTTATTGTTATTTTTAAAGCAAAGCGAATGAAAAAAAAAAATTCTACTTGGAATACATTTTTCTGCACAACAACCAAAAAATCTTTAAAACAAAGTTCACAAATCCACATAAATGCAGTTGCTGGCGAATAAAAAACACAAAATACAAAAAAAAGTGGGGAAAAAAGAGGAATAAGTATACAGCCAGCAAAAAGAATGAAACTTTTTAATTAAAACAAAACAACGCTTTGTAACATTTAGAAGTCGGAAAAAAAAATTGTTGGACGACTTTTTATAATTTCGTGTTCAGGCTGAAAAATTGCACAAAACTGGTGTACTTTTTGCCAGTTTCTTTTAAAATACAAGAACATACATACTTAAAGTGAAAAGGAGCAATAATAATGTACAACAATATTGCTACAAATTATGACTACTTATGAACTATAATATTCATTTTACTCGCTCACACACACTCACAACTTTAGATTTTCTTTCAAGTTTGACTGCTTGTTGCACTGGTTCAAGTAGAATACTTTATTTTTTTTAAGGTTACACTAAAAGAGAAAAGAATAATTTTAAGTTATTTTCTCAACCACTACAGGTATAAAGTATGTAACGCTGATTCTAGAAATGATTTAGAAAAAATCAGAACAAGGTTAATTTTTGCTTTATACGAGTAAATTAGTTTGGGCAATAAAAACATACCATGTGCATGTCTAAGTAAACAAAACGACGATTTCTATATGATTTATTTTTGTTTAATTTAATTCTATTGTTGAAAAATATGATTTAGAATTGCTACTTTATTTATTATTGGGCCTTTAGTTCGATTTTGGTTCCTTCGAAAAGAATAAGCTTTTTGTATTGTTAAAGTAGTATTGACCAACATTTTTAAGAGCGACAAGAAAAGAAAAGAATATTTGAAGAACTCTTAGCGGTGAAATATGCCATGGCTGTTTCATATCCATCATGACGCTCATCGGAGCCTAAATGTATTCTGTGTGAACTCAGTTTGAACTCGGTTCCTAACTAACTGCATTGTGGTTTTAATCAGCAGCTATTAGTTATCCTCTGTATTAATCTATTGATATTAGTTATCGTTAATCTGTTGAGTATTTTTAAATTTTACTACTGTGTTTGTCTGTTGACTAGAATGTTTATTTGTATCCTCTGGAATATATATTTTTATCCTCATATAGTTCATCTTCAAATAATTTTTGTTTTTGTTGGCATTATATCAGTGATGACATTGCTTATGAACCCTGCGCTAGGGCCAGCTATTTTGAAGCATTAATTTTAACTTATAGTGGAACTATATGATTTGCAATTGTTGATCACTATATTGGCCTTTGGGCTGTCTTTACTTCCCAAAAATTGAAAAACCTTTGTTTCTGATCAAATTATAGTGTTCAAATTTAAAAGAAAAAATAAAAGAAAAGTAAAGTTAAAGAACTAATAGCTGGTTACCATAACATGGCGAGTTCATGTCCTTCACAACGCTCATTACCGCAAAAACGTATTCTGTTTACAAATCTTGAATTATATTTGCAAATTAAAAAGCTATGATTTATATTAATTTAGGTCCAAAAATTTAACTTTTTAAAAAATATTTGTTGTCCTTTTCAGCTGTCTATATGCCGACGACATTTCGTTGGTGCTAATCAACTCATCAGTAGACTTGAAAAATTCTTAAAAGTTTGCTTGAAACTTAACGACTTGTTCCATAATTCCTATGAACAAAATGAGAATCAGAAATGTTAAAACAAACCTTTAATACAGCAAACATTTCTTTTCGTTTTTGCAACTCTTTTTTAAAAATTTTCATTTTTGGACCTAAATTAATACATTTCATTTGGCTCTTAAAGTAAATAAATAATTAAGTAGATATGATTTATTCAAGCTCTAGGATAAGTTTTTATATTTTACTTATTTCTCTTTTCCAATATTTCAATTTGCAATTAAAACAATTTGCAACAAAAGCAATTCGTTCATAACTAGTGCTAGTTGAAAAAACTAACAGACAGGGCACCCAGTGGAAAAACCTTATGCGGGGGTGCTGAATTCAGTAGTGTTAACCGCTTTATTATAATTATTATATATTTTTTTTTGGTTAGCTCTTGTTCTTGAGAAAAATGGTTGTTTTAAAAATGGAGGAGGTAGTACAACATATATTGCTTTAACTCCCGGGTATTTTAAACCGGTTTATAATATTGAAAAGAAGAACAAACCCAAAATTCGGCAATAAAATAACCTTTGACAACTTTAAAAATCGTATTAAATTAGTGTAATAGTTAAGCGATACATTTTCATCAATCAATCAGATTTAACACTGAGAAAAAAATTGATTTAGCAACTTCGTTTGACAGATATCGAAAAGCATTCCTATACTCTTGAAACCACGAAACGGATAGCCCGTTATAAGTCAAATATGGTCTTAAAAGTCTTTATTTCAAAGCAGGTATAAAATTCGTTGTGAACAAGCTATTGTATTGTAATGTTAATTTTTGTTCCATCCTTTTGTTAAAGTTTTGACTACAAAGTTCATACTTTAACACAGAAAAGTTATTGAAATTTTCTAACAAGAAAAGCAAAGAAATATAGACATGAAATTTAAGTTTCTATTTACTTGGCAGAAAAGTACAGTAATTTTTTAAAAAAGCTGGTAATATTTTGTGTGGTTTCTCATGTAAAGAAATAAGTCTAAGGTATTAAAAAAAAACTGTAACTGAGGTTTTAAGCAGAGGAGGTTTAATTCTTTTAAAGATTCTTGATACTAAAAATGTTTGTAACGAAGTTCCTTATCGCGGCTTGCTGGTAGTGCAAATTAGTAGAAATCGTCACGACAGCGTGTAAGCTGTTTATACGTATTGGTGTGTCTATCGACAAACAATTGTTTAGGTGTCTCCGCTGCTATCAGTGGAGACACCTACCAATAAATATTAATTAGTTATGAAAACGGACACTATCAGGTGATAGATGTCGCTAAAGTAAAGTATGTCACAGCAAAAAACAGCAATATTGAAAAATTTTCTTCGTTTTGTAGCAGATTGACAAAAAAGTACTGCATGTGTCAAAAGTAAAAAAATAAAACGTTCCAAAAATTTTAAGAAGCATATAAATTTTAAAAATTTCAAAAACAACACAAAATAAAATATACAGATTTCACCTTGCATTACATTCGAAGATGAAGAAAAAACGTAAGGAACTTCCTTCTTAACGGGGGTCCCCCGACCGCATTTCTTTTTTTTTAACTTTTCTTTTTAGAGTCTGCCGTTACTCATAAAGAGAGTAAACATTTTGTAAAATTTAAAATAAAACTTTTTTCAAAAATTAACTTTATTATTTATTTGCCTTAAGAGTCAATTAAAATGTCTTACTTTAGGTCTAAAAATAGACCTTATCAATGTTTTTTAATTTTTCCAGCCATCTATTTGCTAGCCAGATGCAAACAACTTTCACTATGCAATATAGTTTAAATAAATAAAATACAGTTTATTGAATGAAATTTAAAGACTAGCCAATTGCTAACAAATACTGAACGGTTAAAATTGTTTCAACAAAATTAGGCTTAAGATCTCAATGATGCAAATCAGAACATGAAAGATAGCTGTAAAAGCCCCGTCTGCTGAAATGACAAAATATCATCCTTAGAATATATACCACAATATCTTTGCTTTGGTTGCTGCTGGTTAAGTACATAAATAAAACGTCATATTGCGTTAGCATTAGCTATCGACTGGTTGAATAGTGTTAAGACTGTTAAACTTAACACGCCCAAAGTTTGTATGCTGATGATTGGTGTTTGCTAGCAAAAAACAACCACTATGCCACCTAGATCTAAACTTTTACTTTTCCTTACTTAATAGATATTAATTTAAAACAAGTAAGAGTGCTATATTCGGCTGGGCCGAATCTTAAATACCCTTCACAATGGTACATACATTCTGATTGATTTTTGGTGCGAAAAGTTGTTTTATTTGGCTTTTAAAGCCGATTTCTTGAAATATCGGGAGACGCTATATCTGGGGTATATATGGGCCGATTTTTTTTGAATTTCAATATCAGATCCACTACCGGGATTTAACACAGGCTGCAAAACTTTTATTTAAATAATTCTTAATATGCTCAAGTTCAACCACTGGGTGACACCAATTCTTTTTAATATCAATGAAATAAAGAAAAGCAAAATGTATTTCTTAATTATTTATCAGTTAACTTTATAGTAAATTTTATTTAACAAAAAATTGCATATAATTGCATTATTTTTGAATTATAATGCTAAACATTGCCATTAAGTGTGATTTTGTTTTCAATTTACTTATGTACGTATGTGGGTACATGCATACGTATGTATGTATCTATAATAGAAAACGCTAAAATAAATTCTTTATTATTGAATATTTTCAGTGTGTTCCATAAAACAATGATTATATAGATACATATATACATACATACATATTTACATTGCTTGCTTTTACAAAATTATTTTTTTTCTTGTGCACGTTGCTGATGATCTATTGCGTATCATCATACACATGTGTGTGTGTATGTACATATGTAAATACGTAGGGAAACCCAAAATGATTTTTTGTGTGAATGAATTTGAAGACGCAATTGTTTAAAAGAATTTCATTGCGTACCCTTTTTTCAACAATTCTTTATATCACTTTCATTTTCAAGCTCGTGTATATACATATACATACACATTTTTACACCAAAGCAAAAAAATTGTTTATGCTAACATACTTGCATGCATACATACATATGTAGATACATACATACCTACATACATACAAATGTATCTACATACATACATACATACATACATACATACATACATACATACATACATACATACATACATACATACATACATACATACATACATACATACATACATACATACATACATACATTCATACATGATCGCAAATATTATATACATATGTATATAATATTATATATGTACATATGTATATAATATTATATACATATGTATGTACCTTTATGATCGATTTTTGGTACCAAAAGTTGGGTGCATATGGGCCGATGTCCAAAAATTTTCTAATTTTGCCCCTAAACAGCCTGTATGTACCATTCCGACAAATTTTTAGTGCAAAAAACTGTTTCGTTTAGCTTCCAGGCCCGACTTCTTGAGATATCTGGAGGCGCTATATCTCGAACATATATGGGCCGATGACAAAAAGATTTCCAGTTTTGCTTCTGACTAACCTATATGTATCATTCTGATTGATTTTTGGTGCCAAAAGTTGTTTTATTTAGCTTATAGAGCCGATTTCTTGAAAAATCGGGAGACGCTATATCTCAGGTATATATAGACCGATTGCAGACATTTTTAAATTTTGCTTTTAAACACCTTATATGTACCATTCTGATCGATTTTTGGCACCAAAAGTTGTTTTATTTGGCTTTTAGAGCCGACTTCTTGAGAAAACTTGAGGCGAAAAATATCTCGAGTGTATATGGGCCGATGTCCAAAATTTTCCACGTTTGCCTCTACATAGTCTATATGTACCATTCTGATTGATTTTTAGTGCCAAAAATTGCTTTATTTAGCTTAAAGAGCGGATTTCTTGAAAAATCAGGAGTCGCTATATCTCAGATATATATGGACCGATTTAAAAAATTTTCCAATTTTGCTTTTAAACACCTTATGTGTTCCATTCTAATCGATTTTTGATACCAAAAGTTGTTTTATTTGGCTTTTAGAGCCGACTTCTTGAGAAAACGGGAGGCGCTATATCTCGAGTGTATATGGGCCGATGTGGAAAAATTTTCCACTTTTGCCTCTAAATAGCCTATATATACCATTTTGATTGATCTTCGGTGCCAAAATTTGTCTTATTTGGCTTATAAAGCCGATTTCTTTAAAAATCGGGAGACGCTATATCTCGGATATATATGGGCCGATTTCAAAAATTCCTTCATTTCTAGGATTTAATGGGCACTAAAAATGATATGGTTTAGTTTTTGAGAAAAAATTTTTTTTCAAAAACCTGAATACAAAAATTGCACAAAATATCCCTCAAAACCCGGTTTTTTGAATATATCTCGGCTATCCGTGGACCTATCGTACTGAATTTCAATAGCAGACCCACTACCGGGGTTTCACACGTTTTAGCGAAAGAATGAGGTTTCTATCTCAAACCGTTTTCTCAGAAACGGTATTTCAACGACTACAGACGGACAGACGGACAGACGGACCGACGGACAGACGGACAGACGGACATCGCTCAATCGTAATCGCTATTGATGCTGATCCAGAATATATATACTTTATGGGGTCTTAGATGGATATTTCAATGCGTTACAAACGGAATCACAAACTTATATATACCCTTACACATTTATGTGAAGGGTATAAAAAAGTAATCAACGAAGGGTTAGACTTTAGCCAGTTAAGAAGCATGTAATATAAAAAAAAAATAATTTTGTGTATTTGTTCTTACTTGAATACTTATAGCAAAAGATAATTAAGTGCTGTTTTGAATATTCAAAAAAAATTTTATTCCTTGATACCTTCAAATATACAAAACGAAGTAACTAATGGCAACTCGTACTGAAAGAAAGAAAAAAAATGTTTGCTGTATTAAAGATTTGTTTGACTGTTTCTGTTTATAATTTTCTTCTTCATAAGAATTATGGAATAATTAGTTAAGCTTTGATCATCCTGTTAAGTTTTCTTCAAGTCTACTGATGAGTTGTTAGTTAAACGTTAGTAGCATATAGATTTCTGAAAAAGACAGAAAACATTAATAAATTCTGTTTTCATACCTGAAATAATACATTTATAGCAAATCGTTGATTAAGTTAATTTTTAATTGCTTGTTTGCTAACTTTAAGGCCCACAAAATCCAAAAGTTTTCAGATATTTAAAATAAACTGTACATTCTTTTAATGTGAATTTTGAGTTATTCTGTAGCATAAAAGCAAGATAACTGCACAAGAATTACAGTGCTGAGGATTCAAAGTAACAGCGATTTGCTCCTGTTTGACTGCGCATGCGTTTTTAATTCCGACCACATATTTTTCTCTTAATATTCAAAATATGTGGCGCAATGTACAAAATTTAACATGTTATTATAGTCTTGAACCCTGATTTAAGATTATTATTGCTGTTGTGATATAAACACTTACTATAATGAATGATGGTATGCAATAATTTGTGACAAAAACCTACATAACATAGGGCTATGGATTGTATTGTTCATAACTGATTTCAAACATTTATAAATAAATTTTAATTTACTAGAAATGCTCTGTTAATAGTCTGCTTGACAAGTGGTTTTTGTTGCATATATTTTAAAATACTGTTTGTGTAATGTTAAATTTTATTGTTATAGGGAATATCAAAAAAAAAAATGTGTGTTTGAGTTTCGTTTGCTAGTGATTATTAGTTTAAAAAAATAAAATTTCGTTTATTGCAAAAAAAAGTCAGAGACGATTCTTTTTTCAATTTATAATTCCGGGTTGTAGAAAATGGGAAAAACTTTGTTGGTCTTGCGAAAACTCATGATTGTTGTAGAGAGTAGTCACATTTTGGTTGAGCTTATAGATTCAAGTAAACGTAGTTAATACAAGAATGTAAAGAAAGTAGCAAAATTGATATTTCAAGAAAAGTATTATTGCCTTTGCCGAATCTTTAAAATCCGTCACAACATTCGTTTTTAGATATAAAATGTACATATAAGGTTTTTGTATCTCGGGCTGGTTTAATGGTGTGGGCCGATATGTGCCATCATTTATGTCCCCAATGCTCTAATTTTGTCAGCCATAATGCAGTGCCAAATTTCAATCAGATAACAATAATAACAAGTTTAAAATTCTCTCAAGATATTGTTGCTTCTTTATGTCAAAATGTTTAAGTTCTCTCAAGCTCCCAAACCACCAGAACTGTATGAATTTTAGGTTTTATACTTGTGCGTCAACCAACCACAAATTTGTTACATTTATTTAAGCTTGATATTGTTTTCCGTTTAAATTCCGGCATTACATTGCGATTTAAATAATTAACGCGTTATCATTCTTCCTCTTCTAACCGAACACATTTTCAAAGCAAAATAGGGTTTTAATTTGATCTCAGGTGGAACTTCTTCACAGGACAAACTAATTCTGCCTTAAAACTAACCTTTTTTATTTACATAAGCTCCTTTTCGCCACCTCTACTTGGTAATTTTCTGTAAAGATAGATATTAATTATTACTCTCCTTATAATTAATATTAGTAGTTGTGCACTTTGCGTATGATGAATATTGGGCAGTATATAAAAAAAACATTGTTTATCATACGACATTAAAGACCTGTAGTGCAATTCAGTAATCAATTTTAACGCTAATAAAATTGTTTTAGTAATGTAAACTATAAATTAGAGCTTTTGGTAGTCAGTAGCACTTTATAAAGAAATTTGCAGGCGTTTAAAATCTGCTTTTTTAAAGGCCGGCTGATAGGTGTTAACTTAGAGTCAATTTCATTTGTGGTGTTTATTTTAACTATAAAATTTTTTTTGAAATGACTCTTGAATATTTGGCTTACGATTTATTCAAAGATAAGACTTTCATCACTCCTTGTTAATAAATATTACATCAGTGTACTTACTTGGCGCATAATAGAATGATTAGCCAATTTTTCTTTTGTTTATTTTTTGCAGTCTTCTTTGTGTTTTTAGACATTTTCGACGAAGCTGCCACGTATTTTCGTATTATTCTGATAAGCACCTATGGGTGGTAAAAGAAAGTTAATGAATCATATAAACGTTAGTGCAAAGCACACTACTTGGAGACAAGTTAAACACTTTTAAAGTCGTTATAAAATAGTGAATAGGGCTACTGACCCCTTGTTCTCTAATTCTTCTGGGAAAAGCTAAGTATCGCTTTAAAGCCCTGCTGCTTAAAAACAGTAAGCAATGAATCAGGAAATGGGTTCAAAGTGATTTAAGTGCTGAGTAGCATCGAGGTGGACGGGAAATAGTCATGGTATGTAGCCCAAACAATAGTCTTTAATTTACATTTTACGTTTAGAACTTTCCTTTTCTTGTATTCTTTAAAATTGCTGATCACTTTAATTTTATCACCAAAACAAAGCTTTTTCAATTTTTAGGAAGTAAGCTCAAACTTAAGCCTGAAAAAATAACTAACAATTGTAAGTCACATCGTCGAACACTAAAGTTAAAATAAGTGATTTAGGGTGGTTTTAACAAAATAGTTTTGCGAATAGAATGACGAAACCATCTTTTAAATATTCGTTTTAAAGAAAAACATTCAGTTGGAAAATTCATTAGACAACACACGAGGTTAATTGCTATAGAAAAAAACGTTGTATAGATTTTGGCTTTAGCAACAAAAGTCTTCCAATATAACATATCAAAAACACAATTTTGGGATATTATCAGCATCAATAGACAAAACTAAAATTATTGTATATATAAAAAGATTATACTAAATTAGAAATAATGAAGTAAGTGTTATATGCTATACTTGAGAGCTCAAATGTGGGGACTGTGTATAAAAAATTAGTTATAACTCACATTATTTGTATATTTTTAGTAACATAAATTTATATGAATTTCCAATAAATAAACAATAAAAAAAAAACATAATTTTCGTGGTGCCTAATTTTTAATTTCTCTTTCTACTTTTTCGTAGGCGATACCCCAGAAGACATTGTACGATAACAGTAAGTTCGATAAAGATATATTGAAGAAAAATGAGCGGGTACTGGTCATACTTTTGAGTTTATTACGGAAGCCTGTAGGAAGAGAGTTTGATGTGACGCATATTTCGTTTTTAGGGCACTCAAACATGTTTGCTTAAGACTAAGTAGTCTCTATTAGCACCCGAAGAAATACTAAATTTATGAGTGAGTACACCCAAATCACATTTTCTTCCTGGTTTTTTTTTAATACACTGGCCCTGAATTATGGCTTTTTAAGGTAAAATCAGAAATAAAACTAGTACACCTAGAAAAATAAATAAGT
Organism: Sturmia bella; assembly: GCA_963662145.1. Taxonomy (NCBI): domain Eukaryota; kingdom Metazoa; phylum Arthropoda; class Insecta; order Diptera; family Tachinidae; genus Sturmia; species Sturmia bella. The sequence continues at coordinate 52,578,841 of OY759170.1, read as the reverse complement.
GATATGTATAGCTGCTTTTTTTTTTCTTATGACAATTTCTATCGAAAAAATAAAGGCACAATATTGACAAACTTTTGTTCATACAAAGTGACCTAAACCAGTGTTCATTGTTAGATAATAGTTAGCTTAAAAAGTTTCTAATAACTAGTACCTTGAAAGTGATTTTTTTGATATGTGAACGTGGAACTTTACTTCCCCATACAAAAACTATTGAAACATTGATGTCAAAAATATAAAATTGTAGCAGCCCACATTTATCTCATAAGTATTATTTCTTACATTATTTTATTTTGTATTATTTAAACTTAACGGATATATCATTAAATATAACATTGCATCCTTACAACTCTGCTATTGGTTCAGAGTGCAACTCTTTATGATGCTTTTGTATACATTCGATATAATACATAATTTTACAACCGCGTGAATGTTAACGATTAGAATTAGTATAAAAGAAGCAGCATTTGTATGCAGAAGTTAATTAGAATTTTAACTTCAACCTTCCAAGAAATTATTCAGGCTTCTAAAGTTCCGCGATATGCTTAAAAGTAAAGAATAAAAAATACCTAATAAATTACTACTTTAAATTAATTGTAATGAATATATATACTATAAGAAATAAGATTATTTCAAAATCAATTATTTGCACTATAAATTAGAAGACGTTTTTATCACTAAGCTTAGCTTGAGTCAGAAACTTAATCAACAAATATTGGGCTAGTTTGAAGATATCGTAAATAGAATAATCAAGTCTCAGCTCTACCTAAAAATAACAAATCTATGGCAGCAAAGTAATCAATATGCCTTCGTAACAACATGAAGTCAGTTCGAAAGAAGATCAACTAAACAAAAACAAAAAATAGGTTTTGATAAAATAATGTGGAAAGTAAAGTGTTGCTGTACTCATTATACTCAGTCGTGTTTTGTTGCTAATTGTCAAAACGGCAGATTGTCTTCTTATTTTGTTTGGTTTTAGAAGAACTTCTTAAGGATTTAAAAAAATTAAAAATGTTATTATTATTAATCACTCTCGCTTAGTTTATCTTGAGATAGGAAGTAGCAGCAATTGATAAAACATAGCACTATTTAATTTAGTCTTAATTAAAAATGGGATTAGCATATAAACATGTTTAAAATAATATTTTACGTTATGTTTCCTTCAAAGTTTTTTGCACAATTTAAAAATCAAATGTAGTATTTTATACAGTACCTAGATATTAATTATTTCTAGTCAATTTCTGATGCCAGTCTTAAATGCTCTGCCGCAGCAATTTTACAACACAAAACAGATGATTATTAAAGCTTATTATTATAACTATTCAAGCACAGCTAAAAGCTTTTCTTTACAAACTTTAAATTACTTAAATATTTTTTAGCTTATTAAAAAGCTCTTGCTAATTTTTCCTATAGCTTTGGATATTTTGTACATTCATATCTGTACATATCTTATTTGTACTAAAAATTCGCTCTTTGTTCGACAAATAAATTTCGAAAAATGCAATGGAAATAAACGGGTTTTTTTCTAGCACCTGTAGAATCTTTAAGCTGTCACACATTTTTCCAATGTTAAAAAGCTTTCTATGTTATTATCGTACAATGTGTTGAATATATTTAGGTATGTTTAAAAGTTTTTGCAAAATATTTGCATGCATTTGCTGAACAAATTCATAAACTTTATTGTCCTTTCATATTTATGTCTGTTAAATTATGTGTCCGAAGTAAGCTCAGTTTTTGTATAGAGTTAGAAATTTGTGATGAAAAATAATAAAACATTATATGAAAAATAAAACTATTACTCCAGCAGCAAAAGCAGTAGTATTTTTAGAATTTTACTATGCTCTTTGGCAAACTGAAAGATGGGCTCTAACTATCAGCTCTAAAGCGTACATGCAGTGCAAATGTAGTATCTGAGCCAAAACCAGTTATGCGATGTTGTTTGGCTTTCAGAGTATCGGTTGTGGCTCGCGCAATGTATGCCTTTGCTCCATTCTTTTAGACCTACATGTTTTTCAGACCTAGTTAATTCAATTGAGGCAGAAAACATGCCAATAACATAGCAATACATCTTGGGGTCGTTTAAGCAGGGGCTTACTCGAAAAAAAAATGACGCAATGATTTCTCTAGCGTGAACACTGCACCATGAAGTCACTTTGAGCTGGTGCAATGGCTCCTCGTGCTTCACTTGTGAACTTTCCGTGCCCTAGAAGCAATAGTTTGGCTTGTTCAAATACCCGCTGAGATGGAAGTGAGCCTCATAACTAATGACAATTTTCATTAAGTCAGGTCCAAAAATGAACCTTTACAAAATGTTTGCTGTCTTTTTTAGCTGCTATATGCCAACGGTATTTCTTTGGTGCTAATCAACTCATCAGTAGACTTAAAAAATTCTTAAAAATTTGTTTGAAACTTAACTACTTATTCCATAATTCCCATGAACAAAATGATAATTAATACATTTTAAATGGCTCTTAAAGCAAATAAATAATTAAGTTCATATTTTAATTAAGATTTTGTTAAAAAAAAAAATCGTCCGCTTTGTCACAGACAAGATTGTTCCATGTTCTTGGGGACTGTAGCGCTCCACGGTTTGTTTATTCCTATTTAACTGCTGCCTAGTTTGCAAATATAAAAAGCTGATTGCAATCGTCTGCTTTTTGCAAAAATAAGGGCAACTTCCAATGATTTCTTTTAGACCACCTTGTACTTGTATCATTCTTTTGACATGTAAGGAAATTAAACATTGAAACTAAGGCTCTAGGGTTATAGCTATGCGTATGCAATTACTTATGACCTGACTTTGCAGTATTTTGGCTGCCACAGCGATCATCAGCTGAAGCAGCCATAGTATGTTCCTCACTTAATAACTGGTCAGAGATTTACCTTTCTTGTGTTCCTAATAAAGCCTGTTTTAAAATCAGGCAAAACTTTCTCTTATTCACCATACACTTGAATCATATATACTACATTTCGCTAGAGGATGAGATTCATAATGTCTTTTAGCAGCGTATAACTTTTCTACCATCTATACTCCTTATAAATGACTGTCTTTAGGTGACATATTGATAAGTTCCTTTTTTGTTTTGCTACTTAGAATATACTAATACTAGTAAACACTGCCACTAACATTCAATTAGTTTTTACTTGATATTTATGTCATTGTATCACAATTAAAAAACATTTTTCTATTTTATTAGATTTGTAAAAGAATTATACATTGTTTACTACGAGTCAATATAGAATGTCAGTAATGAAGAGCTCAGTTGGTTGGACAGCTATGCACTGCTGCTTAATAAGCCAGTATACAATTAGTAATGGCCTGGATTGAAAGCGAATTTGGGTGTCGATGAGCGAAAGTCTTCAACTTTCCTTCTCTTGTCTTCCTTAAAAATATTGGTCGCTGCAATTTTATCACAAAATGATCTCTCTCAGTTTTGAAAAATTTAAAATTGAGCTAGAATTGGTTATAAAATTATTAGCAATTGTAAATATAAAAGTTCATTTATAAAATTAATATTAATGCTTAAAAAGCGCTGGGCCTGGCGAAAAAATTGGTGTTGATAAAATAGCAACAAACGCAACACAGTTGTAACAAACACAAAAATAAATTGAAAATCCAGTGTGTTTTATTGAAATAATAATAAAAAATGTATTCCAATCAACAGAAGGATCAAGCGTTTATATTGAAAAATAGCCAAAGAGTTCAGGTAGTAAATGTCTAGACACTGCGGCTTAAAATTAGTATAAAACTGATATCCAAACTATTTGGGTACTGAATTGAACTAAAAAGCCTCATAAAAATATTAATAAAAAACTCTGTAAGCTTTTGTTAAAAAAAGCCCGTCTAGTCAATTGAGCAACAATTTCCAGCCAATTTTCACACAGAGACATGCTATTGTGCTATAGACTATTTATCATTGTTTTTAATAAAAAAATAATAGTTTATTGTATTGATTTATCTTTTTAATAAAGAACCATGATACTGATTTAATTTTTCAACCTCTGCCAATAATGTATGTTAATAGTAAAAAATAATTTGTTGCAATGAACTTAAGGCCACCTAAGCTAAATAAAGCTTTAAACTCAATAAGTTTATATTTTATATACCAAATTTTTTTTATTATATTATAAATACTTTAGAGAGAAAGACAAAAAATTAATTTAATAGAATCACAAATAATATTTTTACCCTGTTTGCTTGTGTTTGCAAAAATTTTAGCGAATATTTATTTGTTTACTCAAAATATTTTCAGGATTTATTTTTAATATTATTTATTACTTTCTATCATTTAACACACCAATCATACACTTTTTGCACTTACACGCCTGCTATCACTTACAAATAATCCCCATAAAAATGCAATTTTTATTCAATTTCGAAAAAGCAGCTTTCATTTGTAAATAAAAGTAAAAGAAACAGAATATTAAAGGTTTAAAAATCAAATATGAAACTTTGCATTGATAAACTGAATTAAAAACATATATAAATACAAACTCGCGGACACTGATACATAAACTTAGTAGAGTGATATAATTAATTCGGATATGAACGATATTATTATATATGATATGTGTTTTTATTTTTTTGTTGCAATTATGGCTTTATTTTGATAAGATAAGATTATCTGTAATAAGTTGGGTGTAATAAAATATTAAACTTGTTAATTATATTCTTAGTCTTGAGGAACGATATATTTCCTAACCTTGCTCATTGAAATACGTTGATTGAGGGTGGATATATTTCCAAGACTGTTAAAGCTAAATATCATTTTTGAAGCTTTTTCAAAGGCTATTAACTGATAGTTTGTTTTCTTTAAGACTTTAACCATATTGATATTCTTAACTGTACCTTGCTGTTCTTAAATTTGGTTCTTGGATACTTAGTACGCTTTTGTAAGTAGTTTATTTTCTTTAATATTCTGCACCATTTTAACTTCCCAACATTTGGAAAAATCTGTTTTTCCGGAATGTCATCGTAAATCCCAATTTCTTTAACTACATTAATATTAACATTATGAACAATGTTTTATCCACTAAATATTATTAACTTGCTTGTATCTCTAAATACGTAGCCTACTTTTTTCGACGAAATGTTTCACCTCCTGTTTTAGCCTAAAATAAACACCGAGATAATTAAAATAGGGTTCTTCTATAGTTTGCCAAATTCGTTCTCTATTCGCAATGATAGAAAGAAGAACTCAAAAAAGTTCTTCTATTAATTCAGCCTGATTGGACGCATATGATGGCTTTTGTTCTTTGATTGCTCTTAATTCACTGTAGTCTTGCTGTGATATCCTTGCAATCAGGCAAAATCTCTTTAAGAATTCGTTATCGTACGCAAAGCTCCTTAGTTTTCTCTAGAACATACCGTGCAGTGAAGTGTCCTTCCAGAATAGAAGGATTGCATTCGCATTGGATTCGGCATCTCATGCTCCTCTTCACACGCCCAGCATTCATCTCCTAATATTTTTATATGCGTCCTTGCCTTTCCTCTTGCTGCTCCACTCGGGTGCTTTTAATGCGTCTTTGTGTTCCTATCCAGCCTGGTGTTGTGCTATCAGGGTATATAAGTGCATGATACCTTGGTTATCTTGTAGGTAAAATATCTTAGAAAGGTCCTGGGGGACTTAATAATACTCTTAATTGAACTACAATTTAGCCAGTTGGGCATCAGAGCCTTAGAATGACTCAACGAAGTCATCCTGTGGGATCAAACGTTAAGGTACGTGTCTTAGCAAAAAACGTTCTGGCTGTTATCACCACGAGAGGAAACGTTCGTAGTCGCTAATTATATGACCATTGTGCATATATTGCGGGATTCAAATGGTTCTTGACTGCTTTTGCCATAAAGCTTCTTTGTGAGAAATTAGAACGGTGAGATCATCAGCGCTGGTCAAATGACTGATCTTTCTAAGACTGATCTTCAGGCTGCCACCAGTAGTAGCAATCCCAAGACCTTCAAGGGAGTAACACTGCACTCGAGTTTTTTTGTACCGCATTAAGCTATCATCAAGGGATAAAAACTATAGCAAATAAATTGCCACCTGAGCAGTTTGTTCACTTGTTCCCGGGCAGTGGTGTAACGTCAGAATATTTGTTTTAGTCCACGGTCGTCTTATGGCGTCGTTCAGGACCGTTTTCTGTTTACTAAGCTGACTAGTAGTTATTTTGATTTCAAGACTAGGAGGTAGGGTTTTCTGCTTCTAGGAACTACATTTTTCAAGAAAGTAGCAGAAACTATCAGGAGATTATTTGTATTTTTTCCATGCACTCTTCTTCTACATGACTATTAAAACTTTATTTCATGAACTATAGAAAATCTAGCTCTTGCAAAATATAATATCAAAAAACATGTTTTGTATTACCAACAAAAAAAAAAAAAAAAAAAAAACAATATTATGGTGCTGCAAGCGACAATAACGACCTTTATTTTCAACAACTTATACCCAATTAAGTTTAAGAAAAATCTTTGTGTACCCCGTAGTGATGATACCAGTATTAGTATTTATTGTTTCGAATTTATGGTAGTTATGGTATTTGTATAAAATATAATATAATTTTTAAAAAAATTAAGATTGTGAGCACAAAACCCAATGAAACAGAAAAATGTAGATATAAGTACCCAGAAAGAATTAGCCTTTATTACAAAATTTCACTTAAAGCAGAGATATTATAATTGATGGTTCCAAAGAATTAGTAGTAAGCCAGCCAAACACGAAGAACAAAAATAAAATATTGAAAATTGATGCTTTTTCTACGACTTTTTAGTTTAGTTTTGCGACTTTTTAGTTAATGTAGCAGGGTCCAATAATATGAATTACTTTTAATGCTTTTGCGAATAAGTAGAGTAACATTGCGAGCACGCTATGTTGTTGTACGTATGAGCAATGCGTATGAGTAATAAAAAAATTTGTAACAGTATTAAGAGTATCAATAAAACGCAATGGGTTATTTGAATGTTTTTTCGTATTTGTATTCTTTTAGCTGAATATAATAATTGTGCAATTTTTTAATTCGTTTCACGGTTTTTTTATCATTAATAAAATACTTGAGAAAATATGTCTGGAATATAAGTGAATGTATATGTATATTTTGTTGCTTGTCTATGGCAAAAACTAAATAACTCTCTAGAATAAGAAGAAAAAGCTTAAAATATCTAGGAAAAGTCGTTTTTTTTATGATATATTATGATATACATATAATATACTTTCAACTTGTTTTTGTAAAATAATTTTTTTTTTCAAAGAAGAACTTAATTACTTATTTTCTTTGAGAGCCAAATGAAATCTATTATTTTAGATCTAGAAATAGACTTAATTAACGTTTTCTGCCTTTTTTCAGTCGTCTATATGCTGTACACATTTCATTGATGCTAATTCACTCATCAGTGGATGCTAAAGATCTGAATAATAGTTGGGTTTCACACATTCCTTTTAGCATTTTCGAGTCTACTGATAATTTGGTTGGCATAAATGATGTATTGGTGGCATTAAGACGTCTGAAGAAGACAAAAACATTAAGAAGCTCTATTTTTAGACCTAAAATAATAATTAGACCTAAAATAATGATTTTTTTGTTTGTTTTTCAATTTTAGTTTTTTTCCATTAAATTTTCTTAAGAGACTCATTTGTCTACGTCATTTACCTGGGTTCATTCTTTTATTATGTAAAAAATAAATTTATGTGTGCGCTGAGCTCATTGCAGAGAACCAAAGTGGAAGATTATAACTGCAATTTATAGTGTAGGCGTACATTAATATATTATTATTATTATTATTATTATTATTATTTATATATTAGCCTTATAATTAAAATTAAAAGCTAACATTTTCGGCAATGGCAACTTAGGCCTTCAGCACAAAATTGTGTTTGGTTATTTAATCTTACGTGTTTTAACATTCATGGGTTTTTTCATATATATGTATATTAGATAGTTATATTATATTACATTATACAATTTAGTCTTTTTAAGAAATTCAATTATCAACGATAAATTGGAAGGTGTAGAATTTGAAAGGCACATTAATGGGCTCGAATGCTGAAATATTTCATGTTTAATAGTTTGGGTCTTACGACAGTTACAGAGAAAATGGTGTATGTAGGTGTAGAGGGGTGAGTTGCATTGGCAAGGAAGCGTAAAATTCGGGTTATATATTGGGGCAAAGTTAAGTTTAGTGTGACCTAAACGTAGCCTCATAAATTTTATATGGTCTATCCTTTTTATATTCTGCAGTTGCGTACATTCTTCTATGTAGTTTATGGAATTATTGAATGCACTTATGCTTTTATACCAAGACGAACATTGGCTAAATATTTCCTTTTTGTAGTGCTCATAATAGTGTTTCATTATAGCTTTATCTATGTCCCTATGATTATAATTTGGTGTAAGAAAAAGAGGAGATCTCCCAGCATCTTTTGCTGCTTGATCTGCGATTTCGTTACCTTTTATTTTGCAATGCCCAGGGACCCATATTAATCTAATGTTTGGTGCACTTTTCGCGATGACACTTCTTATGTTGGCTGCATAATAATTCTCATTAGAAATGTTTTGCACTGATTTAAGCGCAGAAAGAGAGTCAGAACAAATCGCAAATTTACCTTGCTTTCCCTTAATATGAGACAACGCTTCGTGAATGGCAATAATTTCTGCAGAATAAATTGAGCTATATGATGGTAGCAAAGAGGTTTTAATAATACAATTACTTGTTGTAATACTGAAAGTTGTTGTGTTTGCTGTTTTGGAACCATCCGTATAAATAAATTGATAGTTGTGTAGGGAGTCTTTAATAGAGGCAAACATCTTTAGGTATTCTTCAGCACTTGAGGTGGACTTAGTACGTTGGTTAAGAGATGTGTCAATGTAACTTTTGTAACTGAAAAAAGGGGGAGGTTTCGTTGGTGGCTGACGCAATGACTGCAAATTTAAGGGTAAGTCAATTTTTCTGCAATTTTCTACCATTCTGTAAATAGCAGATGGCACATTAGGAATTTTTTTACTTTTCTTAACTTTTTCAAAAATTTTTTCGATTACGCTGTTTTTCCTATATAATAAGTTTTTGTAGAGCTTAGTTTCTGAAATTTCTATTTGTGTATAAATGGGAAATATATTAGTCTCACAAAGCATATTATTAATAGGTGTTGATCTTACCGCTCCTAAGCAATATCTTATTCCTGCATTTATTATGGTGTCAATTTTTTTTCTTTGGGACTTAGGTGCGTTGGCAAATATAGGTAGACCATAATTAATTTTCGATAATATAAGCGCTCTGTTGACTGAAAGCAGGATACTAGTACTGCAGTTGAAGTTTCGACTTCCTAGACACTTTATTATATTTAGTCTTCGTTGTAATGATGCAGTCAAGTTATTTATCTGATCATTCCATTTATAACGCTTGTTTATAGTAATACCTAAGATTTTAAGAGAATCAACTTTTGAAAGTTTTACGATTTCGGATTCAATAATACAGTTACACTCTTTTAGCCTGCAAATATGGATATATTTACATTTAGTATTTGATAAAATAGCTCCTGAGCTTTTACACCAATTATTTATTTTGTTAAAAATATTATCAATATTTAGCACCAAAGGTTTTTGCTTACCAGAGGGAACAATTAAATTAAAATCATCCGCGTAACTACAGAAACTAATTTCTTTGTGAAGAGCTAAAATTTGGTTCAATTTATTAAATGCTATAGCAAAAAGAATCACTGACAGGGGTGAGCCCTGCGGTACACCATTATGTAGGGGAAAAGAGTTAGAATATTGACTTCGAATTCGAATGGTAATCTTTCTGTTCTGCATGAAATTAATTACATAGTTTAGTATCTTTGGACCAATTTTCCATTCCTTAAGCTGTTGAACAATCGAATGTATACCAATTCGGTCGAACGAACGTTCAAAGTCTAGCGATATCAGAGTAGCGTGTTTTTTGGACGAAAGACATTTCGCAATTTGGTAGTCTACGTAAATTAGACTGTCAATTGTAGAACTGCCCTTTTTGAAACCAAACTGTTGGCTTGTGAGCAGTTTGTTTGCCGAGACAAACCACCATATCCTATTCGATATAATTTTGTCCAGGAGCTTAGACATGCATGGGTTTAGCGAAATTGGTCGATATGAACTAACTAATGTTTTGTTTGTTCCTGATTTAAGCAGGGGTATAATTATTGTACTTTTATATTGTTGAGGAATAAAATTATTAAATATAATGTTATACAGTTGAAGTATTCTGGTTTTTAAGCAAAGTGGACTCATTTTAAGCATATCGTATGTAATTTTGTCTAAGCCAGGAGATTTTCCTTTAAGTTTGCTTAAAGTAGAAGTGAGTTCAAAGAAAGTAATATCATCTTCAATTTTTAACGCGTTGGCACAAGGTGTAGCGGAAGTTGTAGTACTCATTAAATTTTGTTTGTGTGTTTGGAAAGTTTGTGAAAAATTGGCATCAGAAGAATTTTGTGACCAAAACTTGCCAAACTCATTTCCAATTTGGAAGTTATCATTTAACATCATATCAGGATTGTTTACGGAAGATATACAATGAATAAAATGTGAGGACTTGTAACCCGTAAGACTTTTAATATTTTTCCATATTTTGTCGATTGGACTTTTTGGGTTAATGGTAGAAGTAAATGATTTTACTGACTCCGCCTTTGAAAGTTTTACCTTTCTTTTATATACCGCATTCATTCTTTTATAGTTTACTAAGTTTGCTTGTGTCATATTCCTTTTGAAAAGATGCCATAATCTATTTTTTCTAACTTCAAATCGTTTAGTTCTTTATTCCACCAATGGCATTTCTTGGATTTATTTCGGGTTTGCGGTATAGATGTATTAGCTGATTGTCTGATTATTTTACATATATTAGCTGCTTCTCTGTTTATGTTAACCAAGACTGGTTTTTGAGTCGCTATTTCGTTACATTGAGATTGGAATTTAGGCCAATTGGCGTATTTTGTATTAAAGTTTGTTCGGTATTGAAAGCTACTAACGGATTGAAGGGGAAATAAAGAAATAATAATAGGGTAATGGTCGCTTCCACACAGATTATCCTGTACTGTCCACTCAGCACAAGTTGCTAAGTTAGAAGAACAGAAGGACAAGTCAATATGAGAGAACGACCCGTGGGTATTGTAATGAGTAGGCGACTTGTCGTTAAGTAAAATGAGATCAGAACTTTCTATGAAATTGTTTAATAAATTACCCTTACAGCTATTGTGATTCGATCCCCAGTTATTGTGGTGGCTATTGAAATCCCCTGTAATTAAGGAAGAGGAGAAATCATTAAAGACATTTTCTAAGTTGGTGATAGTAAAATTTTTTCCTGGTGGGACATATGAGCAAAATATTTTGAATTTAACTTTAGATGTAATTTCTATGCATAAGCAATCAAAGTCATTGTTTACATTTTTTTGTTTTTGTTGAAGCGATTTATGCGCCAATATGGCAACACCACCGTACCTAGTTGGGGATGAATTAAGAGCATACATATTAAAACTATTGGGAACGGGAATATTATTTAAGGAGTGTATATGAGTTTCTTGTAAGGATATAATTCTGGGATTTACGTCTTTTATAAGTAGCTGAAGTTCGTGGTAGTTATTAAGGTAACCGTTTATATTCCATTGTATTATTTTAACGGACATATCGTTGAACTAATATAATTGAAAGCACTACACATATTCATTTTTTCTGCTTTTCTGATTTCTGAACCCCAGTGATACAAGATAAAATTATCATTGTAATCGCTTCTAAGAGACACCATAGATATCGTTGATAACCTTTGTTTCTTTTTTGACTTTACATAGTTTGATATTCCAATTTTGAAAATGTTATGTTGTGTTTTTAATTTTGTTGAAGATTGTGATGTTATTAATAGGTATTTGATACTTAGATTATTTATTGTGTTTCTAAAAGTAATTTTATTGTTAGCAAAAAATGGAAAATATTTATTGTATTCTATCATGGGAAGAAATGCAATGTAATGTAAAAATGAACCACTAAGTTCCTTTGTATAGAATATACAGATATTGATAAATAGAAGTAGAAGAATAATGAACATAGATATGTTGATAAATTTAAGCAGGTAATGAAAGATGAAGAAAATAGTGAAGAACAAGATATTTTTATATGCTAAATTAAATATCATGATATAAATGTACAAAATTATTTACTTTTTTTTGAATTCCGAGTAGCTGCTTTGATTTTTTCTTTAAGTCTTTTTGTTGCATTTTTTGGCAAAATAATTGGTGCGTTAACATTTTTTAATACAGAAGATGAGCTGAGGGGATCAGTTTCCATATCTGAGCATGAGTTTTCTGTTTCAGTAACTATGTCCGAATAGTCATTTATAATTCTAGGCTTTTTAGTTACTGGAGGTGTAGGCAAGACGGTGGACTTTACTACAACGGGGGTAGTTGTTTTGAGTACGGACGAGAAGAGTGATTCTTGTGGATGACGTTGTCTATATATAGCTAAGGCTCTTTTCTTACCGACTTTTTCCAGTGTACTTATGGCTTGTATTTCCTTTTCTCTAACAAATATTGGGCAGTTTTTGTCATAATTTGGATGCTTGCAATCAGGAATATTATAAATTTTACAATTAACACAAGATGAGATTTGATTGCATTTTTCATTTATTTCATCATTGGTGTGGTAAGCTTTGGAGCAGTTCCCGCAAAGTTTTTCGCTTTTACATACTTTAGCAACATGCCCGTATTGAAGACAATTTTTGCATTTTACAGGAAGTGGTATATATGGCCGTATTTTTACCTTTTCGTAACCAATTGATAAGTCATTTGGTAAATTAGTCGATGCAAAAGTTATAATGACAAGTCCAGTTTCATTAAGAGTTCCATCCGTGTTTTTTAAAATTTTACTTACGTTAGTCACATTTTGATTCTTTAATTCTGCGAGTATTTCAACTTCATTGATTCCTCTGAGGTCATTCGAGTATATAACCCCCTTAGCGAAATTCAAACCTGGGTGTTCCTTAAGTTCAACTTCAATTTCTGGTGACAACGACGATAATTGAATGAGTTTGTTCGCTTGAACCAGTGATTTTGTTTGAATTAATATAGTCCCATTAAATAGTTTTTTACACTGTAAAACTTCACCTCCGACAACATTGTCGATTACTTTTTTAATAAGGAATGGCGAGACATTACTCAATGTTTCGGTGCTTTTAGCCCTTTCCATCACTAAAAACTTTTCTCCGGTGGATAGTATACTCATTTTTCTTGCTTTATCCAATGAGATGCCTAGTGTTGGTGGTGAACCCCCACGATCCGGTGGAAGGTTCATTTCTGCCTTTCACTTTCTAACTCTCCCTTTTTTAAGTATGATGCTGTTTAAACTGAATTAAATCCCGTGTGAGATTATTCAAAATAGTTTGTTAAGAGCACTGGTGATAAATTTGTAAAAGTACTAGTGTAGTTATATTTCCTTCAACCACAAAAAAAATGTTTTTTTTTTTTTTAATTTTATTCCTTAAAAATTTTTCCAAGTTTAATAATTTTTTGACAAAACACGTCCGCCTTTTATGAATTGAATTTCGTGAATGACACATTAATATAGGATTAACATTTACTTGATGTTACTTATACCATACGACTGTTTATGGCGTGAAGACGTATTGGGAGAAAGAAAGATGTTCAAATAAAACGCCCAGCGGTAAGTTTTGCCCAGGGTTTATGCACACAAATTTAAATTAAAACTTACACATTTTTAAAAGTTGTGTTACCAATTTACATACTTTTTGCAAAATTTTTCTTTTCAATATAATTCAATGTAATAATATCAAACACAAAAAAATATATTTGATCGCTTCTCTCGTTGCCACAAAAGTAACCAAACAAACACGCTCTTTGTAGACTTCATGGAATGCATTCAATGTAATAATATCAATGTAATAATAATAATAGTAATATTGAAAGATTTCCAAATTTTAATAGCTGCTTACAACAAAAATATCAATTTATTTCTAAAATATGTGCAGATTCGGAAATCCTGATAATTTCCGTACGTACCCTTTTATCCAGATTTTGGCCGAAGCTCTGAAGAGAATTGAGATGTGATGATATTCAGGATTGTCATTAACGTCATTGTCTATGACGTTTACAAACAGTCTGAATCAGTGGAATTTCGAAGGAGTGCACCACGTCAGTCCTTACTCGTGTCTTTGTACACAAAATTATTGTGCGAACTAGTTCACTACACATCATTTTTTGAGCAGATAACTTAGTATGAAAAACCTACACGATTTTCTTATTTTCTTGAAATTTACTCTGTTCATTTAATTTCTCGCAGATTCATTTGGACTTCCGGACCGAAACTCAATATATTTTAATCGTTTTTAACTCACAAATAAAAATTCTTGTATACTTTTCAGCCTTTAAAATTGAAAATTAATGTAGAAGGTATATTTATTTCAATTACAGCTTGAGCAATAAAATTCTTATAACTAAGAACAAAACTAGTTTTCACCTGCATTGTCGATTTAAGTAATAAACACTTAAGCAGCGTTTTGAAATAACCTGTCTTTTAAAAATGTGTTTTCCTTTCAGCAATGTTCCTATAAATATTTCACTCAGCTGCATTGTCCTGATGTCGTATGTTGTATGAAACAAATTGTTAAACCAAGTACACAGTTTATTCGAGCATGGATATGCATAAATTTTATTTGGAAAAACAACTTTAAAAGCAATAATTGCCAGCAACTTAATATTGCTAGTATATGTTTTCCAAATGATAAGAAAATCTACTGTTTAATTGAAAGCAAATTGAATGAAAATTAAACATAAATTGTTTAAAGAAATCTTGTGTTCATAGATTTCATAGATTTTTATATATATTCAAATGGAGGATTGTTTAAGGGAAATTCATATGACCGTATTAGAAAACTAGTAGTTGCAAAAAAATGAATATTACTTTTAGATGAAACTAAAAAAAAAAATTCCGCAATAAAATTTGGAATTGGACAATTCAGTTAAACACAATTACCGCTTGTTGCTAAATACAAACATTTTAATTTCTATGGGGTTCTAACTCACCCAACAACTGCTACTTGTTTTTAAACAATAATGAGGATTTTTATAAGTTAAAGTCAAGATAACAAAAAATATAAAAAAAAATTTACATGACTCGTAGTCTCATCATTTCCCTTTTGATGCTTTTTAATCATTATATGGCGTTTGTTTTTAATTTAAACACAAATAAGTTTAAATTGTCTATCCAAAATTTTGTTTGTAATCCTTTGAAGCACATATTAATTTTTTCTCAAATGCTTCCTTTTTGTTTCTCTCACTCTAATTTCCAACATCAGATTTTTTTCTTCTGATTATCAGTTTTTTTCTTCTAGCAACTGGTTGCATTTTACTTTTAAATCATACAAAGCAGGGAAGATGTATTAAAGTGTATTTTTTTTTTCATTTTAATGTAAATTAAATAATTAATCTTAAATCAAAAGTGAAAAAATAAACACTCATGCGCTCCGGGGAGCAGAAAAGTTCTCTGTAATTAAATCGTCATTCACAGGTAAGACTGCGAATTAAAGAACGGAAGACTGTGCATTTGTTGTTGTTTTAAGGAATTAAAAAACTGCATGGGAAACAAATAAAATGTCAGCGCATAAAAAGCAAAAATAAGAAGAACGCAATGCTATTAGCGTTAATATGATTTCCATTTCTTTGGCATCCGCAGTTCATATTTTCATTAATATTTCAGTTTGAGTTTAAGGTTTTATAACAATTTTTTTATATAGTTTTTATTCAACTTTTTTCAGAACTCTTGCTGCTCGAACCTGACGACTTTTAGTTTTTTTATTATTATTATTTTTTTTTTTTTTGGCTTTAAGCAGGTTAGTAGGGAAAAATATTCAAACGTAGTATTTTTGCATAGTCACATAAACATTCATTTTTAACATTCGTGCACGTGTGTTGAGTGTTGGATTGGTATGTGTGCTTTTGTGTATGTGTGTGAGGGCGTTTTATTGTGTATGCTCATATATATAAAACAAGTTTAATATGTCGAATCATTTCTGAACAACCAAGTGCTCAAATAGTTTTGTTAACAAACACACAAACCCGTTCATTCATTTGTTCATTCGCATAAATAAGCACTGAAACACACTCATACCTACAAACAAAAGCACACACATTGACAATGACAACGTCACACGAGAAAGGAGTAGAAAATGCATATACTTCACGTTAGAACGAACGAATGAACAAAATCAACGAAATATCCGCTTTTGCTGGCGGCAAATTTAACAAAGTTTCCCAATTGCAAGCTGATTGACTCAGCAAATGTGGTGTGCTGCAGATGTTTGCCACATTTTAACAATGGGCTAAAAAGTGAACAAGTTTGCAATTAGATTTTTAAAAACTTCTAATTGCTCCTATATATTTCTCTATACGTTGAATAAAAAAAAACTCTTATTATTGTCTTGAGCTCAAGATATTTTTTTTTATGTTTCTTGCATTTATTCTAATATTTCTGTTGATATTTCGTTTTCCTTCGGATAGCTTCTCCAGGACAATAGTATTGAAAAAAGTTAAAGTGAAAGTAATTTAATATAAATGTAATTTAATATAAATGTAGTAAAAACTTTATGTAACTTTCAAAACTTGGCATTAAATGTGGTCTTGACTCATAACAATGTTTTAGGCCAGACATGTAAAAAATATGTCCATGTCTGCAATCTGTTCGATCCCTTTCATTCAAAAACTCAGAAGATGTTATTTATTAATTTCGTCTATGGAAATTAGTTCCTTACAGACAATTTACGTACATAATATACAATTTTATTACATTTAAAGATGGTCGGTATGTTGTTTCACTACCATTTAAACCTGAGTATCCCGAAAAATTAAATATTTTTTCATTTCGAAGAAATTTGAAGAAAGTAATTTTTCGAGGTTGTCCAATATTTAATTTTTGGGGGTAGTCAGGTTTAAATGGTAGTGAAACAACAAACCGACCATCTTTATTGCGGAATGTGGTAGAGGAGTACAATTTTTTGCAGTATGCAATAGCGGTTATTCAAAAAAAAATATTAAAAATTTGTATGAATTAAAAACATTAATAACTGAATTTTTTACTACAGCGGGATTTAAAGAAAAGTCAAAAAATCTATAAAATTGTTTAAAAGTGCAAACACATTCTCCTGAGAGGATCAGCATCAGCATAATTTTCTCTTTAAACTTTTACCAACTAAGGAATAAAATTAGGTGATGTACATTGAATAACGTTAAACAAGATGTAGTTGATCAAAAATCCAGACCAGATAACGCCATTAATAATATTTAGAATAAATGGTGCATAGCTCTATAGCTTTTGAGAGTAGGCAGCTTGATAAGTGCAAGTCTATTTGAATAAATGGGCATATTAAGAGGATTAAAATGTAAAGTTCTGAGACAGAACAAAAGAAATTGTTTTTGCACGGATTCAATTGCATCAGAGTGACATTGATAAATTGCAACCCATATTACTGAACCATATTCTAGAATGGGTCGAGCCATTGCTATGTATAGTGCTTTTCCAATGTATGGGTTATCAAACTCTTTGCCCATGGTTTTATAAATCCAAGTGTACCTCTAGCTTTGTTCATTGTTAGAGTAATGTGGGAAGTAAAATTCAGCTTGAGTCTAATAATATACCTAAATAAACGAAACTAACGACCAAATCCAATTGATGCTCGGTAAGAACATTGTTTGCTGTAATTTGGTTAGATCTTGCAAACTCCATTAATTTACATTTATTCAAATTCAAAAAGTTCCATCAGATTTGCACTGCACTGCACATTATAAAATATTTACTTTCCTGCATGTTGTGTGACAGCTGTAATTTGTTTTTATTTGCTCATAAGTTGATCGTTTGTATGATCTGCGAGGAATAACTAATGCTCTGTCTCACAAGTTTCCCTTGTACATCCTGTATGATATATTTCGAGATGGACTTAAGCCTCAACTCGTTATCAGTATTTTGATTTTATTTATAAAATGTTTTGAATTAAAAATAATCTCCTGAAGACCTTAAGACTTAGCAAAAAAAAAAAAAAAACAAAGTCGAGGATGATATACAATTAATACATTGTATTTGTTTTGCAAACTGTGATGAATACGTTAAAGAGCTGTAGAAAAGGTCAACAACAGAAAAAGGTTGCACTATGCAGAAATAAAAAATCTACAGAACATGTAGAAACAAGCTTTCATATCAACAGAGATCAAAAATAACAGTCTTTTGAGATGACAAAATATCGTCCAAGACTGCAAAAATATCATTGCTTTGGTTAACGTTAATTAAGTATACAAACAGAATGTAAAATTGCGTGAGCTTTGGTTGCCGAGTGGTTAAAGTGGCTGTGCCAAAATTGTGAAATTTGACACGTCCAAAGTTCATTGGATGCTGATGAAGGGTGTTTGCTACCCAGAAACAGCCGGTTGTCCCCCTAGCTATTAAAAATTTTACTTTCCTTTACTTAATTGATATTAATTAAAAAGTAGTGACAAACCAAGTGTTGCACTGAAGCCTGAAAAAGTAATTTAATATAAATGTATTACAATACAGAAGTTCAATAAAATTAAAATAATTTTTAGAACTTTAACAAACAATATGAAAAATAAGCCAGCGAAGCCATTTAGGAGAAGGAGAAATATGAGACATCTAGATGTCCAAATAAAAGATGTCCAAATAAAAGGTTGTAAATGAACTCTTAGGTGTCCTGCTTAGAAAGAATAACGACAACATCAGCTGGTAAAAGCTATACGAGAACACTTGTGAAATATCTACGTTTATATGACTGAAGTATGGTTCAAAGAAAGTATCAGCTATGTGGGATTTTTTTCCTCAAAATTTATGTACCGCGGGACACTGCCACATTGGAAATATATATAGCACAAGATAAAATCTTACGTATGCTGAATCTTGAGGCAACTGCCAAGGTAAGTGTGGAGTGATTACCGTCAGTACCAGGCCGATAGGCTCTGATGCGCAGTTCATCATGAGCTAAATAGCTTTTAATAGTGTTTTTGCGATTTCAAACTGTTTGCAAAAGCGAAAATGCATAAATCCTAAAAAAAAATTTTGATAAAATACGAGACTGACTCGCTCAGTAGCGAGTCTGTACTACCGTGCAAGTGTCAGACAAAGCGTACCTCTTGTATGGTGTGCCCTTTAGTTTTAAACTTTTTATTATAATTTGTATTAGTTGTTGGCTTAGAGGCTTGCCACCTACATCTATCTTTTAAGCTTCAAAATTTAGAATAAAATTTCAAACAAGAGGTTGTCCCTGATTGTAGGGCAACATTGAAACTTTTACTTTGTGCTATTTTTGGCATTTACTGTTGCGTCGGCCTGGCAAAGGACCTAGGCAAATTTTAAGTCTCTCTTTCAGCTCAAAAATTAAATTTAATATCAATTTCTTGTAGCGGAGCACCCTTTAGGGTTTCACGTTTTGTTGTTTGTGATATTTAGTGTTTTGGGGTAACCACATATCCTGTAATAACTGGAAGTCTTCATCCCTCACTTTTCAAAAGTTATAGTTAGTTTTAGATAATTTTAAAAATTGTTTGTATTGGTATTTGTTGTGTATAACCTATGACTTCACATATTCTGTGCAAGTTTCAAATCTCTAATTTTTATGATTCAGAATATAGAGTTTATTATAGCGGATTTTAAGAGTTTCTTGCATGGAGACCAACTTTAGTTTTAAATGTGTTCAGATACAGCATAACTCAACATAAAACAATTTAGAATATATTAGCTTATTGTTGTATTTTCCAAACTTATTAATATTGCTCAACTATATTTTTGAACACAACTATTGTACAAAATATATTATTTGCCATCACAAAATCATGCTCATTTTCTCACTGAATTTTAATATCGTAAATCGTAAGTCAAGATTTAATCATTTGCTATTGATACACAACTCAGATATAACGGGGCTTAAAGCTTTTGTAAATTCATTTATAATGCGCTCAGCTTAAAAATTTTTTCTCTATCTTGTTAAAACCAGTCACTCGCATAACACGCATTTGAGTTTGCAAGTGCAAGGTTAATTTAAAATAAATTGAATTTTCCCGTAAGGGCATTGAAGGTGAAATAAGTTTTTTTTTCTTATTTGAATTTATTGACCGTGTGTTCGATTTCACGGAAATTCGCAAAATATACGTGTGTTCGCTCTCACGTCAGCAAAATGTGTATGTTTTCTTTTTCAGCTGGGGCCTGTGACTGACGGACGGACGGCAAAAACTCAGTACTACGGCTTCGTTTTTGTTTTATGTGTACGCAACGCTAAAAATAAACTCGAAAAATCTAATTCACATTGGCAACCAAAAATTACTTTAGCGAAATTAATAAAACCCTTTTAACGACCATTGTGCAACTTCATAAAATAGTACAATATACATATTTATGTACACAACTGTGTTGTATATCACATATGTTATACGTAATTTTGCAAAAACCAGCATACAAACACACAAATTATTCTTATGGAAGCACACATATTAAAGTTGAACAGGACATTTAAAAAGTCATGCTTTCATTCACTTTGCATTCGCAATTCTGCGCGACAGTTGTGTATTTGGTAAATGCAATTTTACTATTTTTAAAATGTATATATATATTCTTGTTATTTTAAGTTCTACATATTTTATGTTTAAGTTTTAAAACAATTTGATTTATTTTCTTTCCAAAATTGCTGCGTAAAAAGCGGATATTAATTTTAA
Source organism: Sturmia bella (assembly GCA_963662145.1). NCBI lineage: Eukaryota > Metazoa > Arthropoda > Insecta > Diptera > Tachinidae > Sturmia > Sturmia bella. The sequence goes on along the minus strand of OY759170.1, from coordinate 52,558,115 downwards.
ATGCCTGATAAATACTTGCTGAACCTTGGCAACTGTATAATTTTTTTCCCAACAATTTTCTGTTCTGTATATGGAGCAAAAATTATTTAAAAATTATAAAGTTCTAAGGTTTATTTTTTCATCTTAAAACTGCCGTCTTTTTATCAGTCATTCAATAAGTCACTCAATATCGAAATGGCACAAAAGTAAAACGTTGTTCAAAACCGTTCCTGGGGCATTATATCTAGCATTCGTCTTGTTGTTGCTTTTGCTGTACAAATTCGTTTTCCTCTACATTTGTTTTTATAACATCTTAGCTGCACGTTCTTTTTCGAATATATTTTATTTAGCAGTTTTCTATGTATTTGTTTTTTTTTTTTTTTGCCTTTCTCAAAACCACCTTAAGCGCTATTTGAAATAAGTTAATCGATGACGGAAATTAGTTTTTCCTTTCAACATTTTGAGCTGTGTAAGTTAATCTGTGATTTTGAATATTTCATTTTGTGCTGTTTTCACTTTAACAGCTTTCTTTGAGTCGTTCGCATTTATTTCTTTCTTTTCTTTTTTTTTCTTGGCCTGATGGTGATTATTTTTCTTTTGCTTATTAGAATTGCTGCTCAATTTTCTTGTGTTTCAGTTTTCTGTGCAACAGGAGGAAATTGCATTTAAGCGATTGTGTCAAAATATAAAAATTTAATAAACGTTTTAGTTGTGGAGCGATAAATAATTTATGATGTCATTCGTTTTAATGGCAATGGCAATACTTTAAGAAATAAGTGTAAATTGAAATGTTTAAGGTTTATGCACGTTGGAATTTGCTTTTGTTTTCGTAATTTAGTTTTCTTTTTTACTATGACCTGCTGGGTAAGGGAAATAAAAGGGATAAAGTTGTTATGGTGTATTTCTTCATTTAGACAATATCATAGAAAATTTAAATTATAATTTGGCAGTGTTAGTTTCGTGCCTTTAGTGAACAAAATTCTATTTATTAGGATGTTTTGGTTTCTCTTTAGTAGGCTATTTAAAAACCTTGTTCTCTAAAAAAAAAAAAAAAACACAAAATTAATTGAGAGAAGTAAGAGAGTGATTAGCAAAGCAAGGTTTTTTTACTACCGTGCAGGTTATAGACAAAGGGCAACCGCTATGTGGCCTTTATTGTTGTAATTAATTGCTGTTGTAGAATTCATACACTGTACAAGTTTCATGGTTGGCAAGTTGTAGCTAATTTTCAAACTAAAGGGCGTCCCCGTGACTGAAGAGCAACTATATTTTAACTCTTAGCCACTTTCGAAACATAATGTTGTACAGGCCTTTGAATTATAACGGCTTATCCATTTAACGGTTTCAAAACTAAACCTAAATAAAGCATTTATAAAATAACTTTTAGTTATATTTCTTATTTATTATAAAGTTTTAACATTGACATAATGTGTGAAACACTACATCATTTAAATGACCACCACGCAAAGTGTTGCAAGCATTGATTTTTTTAAGGTAATTTTCGACCACTTTTTGACACATATTTGGCAGTATCTCAGCCATAACTTGAAGAATGTTGGTTTTAAATGTTCAGGAGGAAAAAGTTTTTCTGCAAAAACACGGTCTTTCGCTTAGAACCACAAAAAAGTCTAATGGCGTCAAATCGCATGATCTTGGTGGCCAGTTGATATCGCCACGACGAGAAATTACGCGGCCAGGAAATGTCTTTTGCAATAAGGCCATATTCGCTCGAGTTGTGTGGCATGTGACATCGTCTTGTTGAAATCCAAGACGTATTCTTGAACAGCAGGCAAAAAAAAATCGGTTATGAACGCTCAGAATTGACGGTGACAGTCGGTCCATCGTCGTTTTTGAACGTTCGCACCAACCGGTCACTTTTTCTGGATGTAATGGCCTCTCTTCAATTACTTGAGGATTCTAAGAACTCAAAATACCGCAATTTTGTTTATTAACACACACAACGAGTGAGAAATGTGATTCATCGCTGACGAAAATTTTGTTCGAAATATCGCCGTCCACCGCCTGTTGTTCAACATTCCTCATATCTACGACACTGTGAATGGTCAGCTGGCTTCAGTTGTTTTGTGATCTGGACTCTATATGGATGAAGGTGTGGATCTAAATGCAAAATGCGCCATAATGTGCCGTAAGACAGTGCTAATTCCTGCGAATTCACACATTTGGGTCTTCGGCAACACTTTCACTTACAACAACAATATTTTCAGCGGAACGAGCAAAGCGGTGATACACAGGAATTACAATATTTTTAACCCCTCCAGTCTCTTCAAATTTCTTCACAATTTTGCCAATTGCTTGCGTAGTTGGACGATTATGTACACCATAATCTTCTCTTAAAGCACGATATGTGGCTGTGGCAGAATAACCATTTGTGTTGTAGGCTTTGACAAGTTTTGTATGTTGTGTGATGGTTAAACGATCCATTTTCGTTAATGTCAGACTTTCGACGGAAAAAAAAGTTGGTTTAACAACTTGGTTTGATAGGTGTCGAATTCCAGAACAATACTTTTGAAAAAACGAAATGGATAACCCGTTGCCATGCATTAAGCTATCACTAGTTAAGTCGAAGTCTGTTTCCTCAAAAATACTTTGTAATAACACAGCAATCATGCATTAAGCTAATGTTAAGTAAAATATCTTTGCGCCCATTAAAAAAGTAAAAGCAAAGAAGACTCTTGTAAGTCCAAATGTTGTTATACTATGGGATAAATAGTTACCCAGCGCGGCAAAGACATTTGTAAAAATCCAATTGATTTTTGTGCTCAATTGGATGTAGAGGAGAATATATAAAACGTTTTCCAATCAGCAGAAAAACGAAGTTATAAAATAGAAAGTTTATCAATCTGTTTAAATGTACAAGATCAATAAAGAAGAACTCAGCAGGTAGAATTGCTATGAGCTGCTGCCTAAAAACAGTAGACAATAAGTAATGGCCTGGGCATATTTCGTTGCTCCTCACTGTCCCTGCCTCCGTTAAAAATGTTGATCACTCTAATTTTATTCCAAAAAAATACCTTTCTTAATTTTTAGGAAATAAGAATCGATTTTAAGTCTGATAAAGTAATTAACAATTGTTAACCATATAGTTTGACCATAAAGCTAAAATTAATTAATAAAAAACTTTCTATTAACTTTTAAATAATCCAGTTTGTTCAATGATTAATTGATTAAATAATCGGAATGAAAAATGGTCAATCGAAAAATCGAAAATCCTTGTTTGCTTTTTGATTCCTGTCACCGCGGCACTTCCTTCATTTAAGAATCTCTATCAGAAGTTCTTTTTATCTAACGTCTGTAGAATTGGTGAGCCTGCGTAAACGTTTAATTTAATTTAAGTTTTAAAAATTTTATAATAACTTAATTCTTAGTTGGCGTTGGTATTTAGTTGTTGCATTTAAGTTGGCTTGTTTTTCAAAAATTAAGAGTGAATAAAACCGGCAATACAACCCTTAAACAACTGTTATTATCAAAACAAAAATTAGCTACATTGGTTTTTATACAAAAACCATATAAACCTCATTCACACTTCATAACTAAAACTCCTAGTGTAGTAAAAATGTTGTAAATATACTACGTACTATACAATACTTTAACATTTCTTTCTTTACCTTCTTACGAGGTTGGAGTATTAGTCACACCTTTACGGAGTAATAGTATTTACACAGTACTTTAAATTGGCACCGCCATATAATGTATGCAAAATAATATTATTTGAAAAAGCTTTAAAATCAAATGTAATTGTTAAAAAAAACATGTAGTTCTATAAAAAATGTAAACAAACAAATAAGTGGAATTTGGCGGCATTTCTCTACTTGGCGTAAATTTGTGAGAGTACTGAATACTCAGAGATATAAAGTGTAGACAGAGAGACAATTTATTTGAGCGAAATAAAATCTCATCTCTCTTTCAATGTATAAGAGATGTTGCCATCGCTTTCCAATATTTTAGTTAACTAATAGCTCTCAACTCTTTAAATGAGTAAAGCTTTATTTTCATTTCCAATTCAAAGAGTAACAATAGTGTTCAATGTTTTTTTTTACAGTTTATATGGAGTAGTTTGTCTGGAGAATCAAGTCCTTGTATGCGTGTTCGTAAGTGAAACATAGGTTTCGTTTTTTTTCTTTTCATTTTAAGCCTTTTTTTGCTTTTTGCATTTTACACTCCTTGATCTCTGTTGACAATTTCACCAAAAAGTAATTAAATGCCACTAATGGATTTATGTAAGCACGTCATACAACTATTTAATGTGTTAGTTGTACAACATGTGCGCATACTGACAGTATTGTATTGTAAAACAAAAAGTACAAACTCATTATCATTATGAGACATTTTTTTCATTTTAATTACCTTCATATGTTTTAGTGCTAACAAAAGATGAAGAAGGATACAGATGTTATTTCATTTTTGATAAAAAATGAGAGCAGTAGGCAAACATGAGAATCAAATTAGAATACTTCAACGATACCAAATAGAAAGAAGCGATATAATTTACTTGCTAAGCAAGGGAAAGGTTAAGCATTACTTCAAGGATGCGTTTCAAGTAAATTTAAAAATATCAAAAACTTTGCTAAGAAGTTATGAATTAATGCTTGTATGTTAAAAAATTTAACAACAGCATATTAAAAATTTTGTATGGAAATTTCCATACAAAATTTTTAATATGCTGTTGTTAAATTTTTTAACATACAAGCATAAAACTTTAATTATATAAAATTTATCTTGTGTTGCCAGCTGTAGAGCATTTTAATTTTTGGTAGCTTTATAAGCTTTCATAATAAACAAGGTCCTGTTTGTTAAACAAAAATTAGAAACCAGCAAAATAATTTTTTAGGTTTTTAGTTGTTAGTTATGCCCTCCAAGTTAAGAAAGCTAATTGCTTTTGTATTATATTGACTAACGATGTTTAAAAATACATTTATTGAAAACGCCTGTTATACGAATTGAATATTTATTTAGAATTGCAGCTATAAATTAATTGATAATATTGTGATAGTTTAAATACAGAATGATTTAAGACAGAGCTTGGTTAATGGGATGCATAAGCGCTGTTGCTAAAGAGCAGCATGCATTTTATTTATGACCGAAGTTTAAAGGAAATGGGTTGACAGTGCTTGCTGTGGTAGATGTGAATTAGCAGTTGTATGCCCCCTAGCGAATAAGTTTTAAATTTTAATTTTTTCTTCTTCTTCTTTGAAATGCTGCTACTGGAAATTTTTCTCAATTCTGAATAAGCAAAATCGTACTAAAGGACGATAAGGCAAAAAGAATTTTATACTTAGATTACTAATTTGCCTAATGTCCTAATTTTAATTTTTACTGCATTTTCCAACAATGCTTTTGTTTATTAATTGTTGTTAGCTACACAATAGGTATGAATTTAAACTGATACCTACCGTAAGCAGAACAATTTGATATCGTTGTTCGCCCATTTAAAATTTTTTGATTTCGTTTGAGCTGATCCAGGACTATATACATATTTACAGACCTTCTAAGTTTTATACCTGGCTGTCACTGATATTGCAATATTAATCGACATTCTTAACACGCTTTTACTAATTAATCTTCGAGAGCATCACACACATCTACAAGTGTTTTTGTTCACAAACTGTTTAACTTTGCGTAATGCCTTAAATTTATAAACTGTTTCTAGCTAGTTTACTTTACATAGAGTTATAACGTATGAACTTTATAAGAGCCTGTAGGCGAATTTATCGCCTTTTCTTCCTTTCAGTTCGCTGTCAGACATTTGGCTGAATGTAACAAAGAGTTTGTAGGTCTTATGGGAAGTAACAACCCCACACACTTTTAGTTTAAAATATTATTCTAAGCTTCATATGTATTTACGGCTAAACAAGTTCAAAAGCTTAGATAGAATTAAGCTTTTAATGATAATAAATTTTGTTTAAATAGGCTTTTCACGCTGAGGCACATCTGCATGAGACGCACGGAAGATGTAAAAAATATAAAGTGATCGCTTATATTGCTCGCATCTACCGTTAATAAAAACTATGTACAATAAACATGGCAATTAATACTATAATTAAATTATTTGGAAAAAGCAACGTTTAAACTCCAAAAAGATGAGTTCCACCACAAATTGATTTAATTAATTTAAACAATTTAAAAGTTCATTACTTTAGGTCTAAAGATATAGACCTTAATGCTTTCTGTCTTTTCAAACACACTTTTTAGATTTTTCAAGTCTACTGATGGGTTGTTTAGCAGCAACGAAATGTCGGCGGCATATAGACAGCTGAAAAAAGACAGAAAACATTAAGGTCTATTTTTTTTTAGACCTAAAGTAATGAATTTCAATTGGCTCTTATAGCGAATAAATAATTAAGTTCAAATTTAAAAGATCTTTAAAACTTCAGAACATATTTATTTAAAAAAAATTCATGTATTCCCACGCACTAAAATAATCGAAAGCTGTTATATGGAACAAAATGATTTAGGAATATTTAGTAAAGATGTTGAAAATTTTGGAGCCTTCAATCATATACAATTCTTACGGGAAGATGTCAAAAGCTTTGCCAATTGATGGTAATTGTTGATGATGTGGAACAGTGTCAAAATTCTATAAGGGGTATTTTAATTCACATTTATTACATAATTAATTTCTTGTAATGCCTCTATTAGAAAATAATTTCGATATAAAATCTCTAAGTTACTAACTATGTATGATTATTGCCAGAAAATATTAAAAAAACTGAGCTGCTATTAAACATTTATTAATACAAAAGTTTACCATAAGATTATTAAAATTTCAACATTGTTTAACTGTTAAACAACGTTGGAATACTAGTCAATGATAATCAGTTGATTATATGTTTTATAAATGACATGCAGAGAAAAATCGTTTTAAAGTCTGGTTGCGATAACAATATAATGTTCTCTAAAGCAATGTGTTAAAATGTTGCAAACAATTTATTTTCATTTGAAATGCAGTAAACATGCTTTTAATTGCTACAAACATATGTTTTTGTTAAATTATTACCATGTTTTGTTTACTGTTTGTACAATGAACATATAGTTTACATTATTTTTGAAAAAAAAATCTACAGCCCATGGATAGTAAACGTTTGATTATAATCTATTTGTGGCAAACGCAATATTTTTGGTTTATTAAACGGTGACCAAAGTGGACTTTAACGAATTTTTTGTTGTTGCCGTTGACATATAATTTATTTCTTAGTAATCTTTTATGTTGGAAAGTTTTGTGTGTGTTCGTCATACGAAAGCTATTCTTACATAAAAAAAGTATTTAAAACAACTGACGAAAATGCAGCAATTGATCGCGATAGAACTACGTTACATAATGGAACAAATGCAGATCTGCTAGTATTGTGTGTATGTCTAAGCAAGAAAATTTATTGTCACATATTTATGCACATACATATGTATGTACGTACAAACATTTGTTTTAATTTTGTTGTTAGAGAATGCTGCATACATCGATTGTCAACTTGAAACCCCCATATATCCGACTGCTGCTTACTTTCGGGCTCATACGCATAATCCCACCATTCATCACCTGTCACATTGCCAAACACGTGTGTTGAAGCATCGCGATCGTGGTTTTTGAGCGTTTCTTTAGACTAATCGTCACGAGCCTTTTCTAAGCGATTGACAAATTGTGTGGGATCCAATGCGAAAAAACGTTTTCTTATAGTCAAATGTTTATGAAATATTAAATGTATGCTAGTGCCACTAATCCTCCCAAGCTTGTCTCCATCTCAGGATAATTCACAGGACGATGTTGCTATCGAAACAACAACTGATTATGGATGACCTTCGTGAAATTCGCTTGCAGTGAACTGTGACCACGATTGAATGCACAATACCATCGACAATCACTGGTCTTTGATTAACTTCATTCATGCACTGTTGCTGAGTTAATCCACGTCGAAAGTTGCTAAAAAATAATCACATGAAAATGTTTGCTATTTACTTACATTTTTGGACTGAGATTAATATTTTCTTGGGTTACGGTTAACAACACATAATGCGCTCGTATGTAAAAATGTTCTGAGTATGTATGACCTCAAAAATGTAAAACTTTATAATAGAGCAGTCAGTTGTGAGATTGCATTGCCATGTCTCGAGACATGAAGATCAAGTAGAAGAGCTTTGATATCCCATATCTTTCAACATACGCTTATCCCAGTGTAGGCTTGTTGTGCGCTCCATTACAGTGTTGACTCAAAAGTCTATAAGGATTCAGTGTCGTTCACAATCTTGGTAAATTTCATTCAGCCGATATATACCCCTTATATGGATTACGTCCTGCAACGTGTCGCCTCCTAAGTGGCCGAACCGTATCTCTTATGGTAAATATATTCACCAGGGAACTGGTCGGCATTACTTTGGGTTGCTTCCCTGTGTAGCTGTAGGCAAGACTCAATTTGAAAATGGTAAGGTTGAAGCCGACAATAGTATCTTTGGCCATGACAAACCAATAATATAGTTCATATATATCAACAATTATATATTTATCTTCGAATATGGTTACCTCAACCATAGTGTTTCTTTACGTATAGACAATTAATGTTTTGACTTATTTCTTTCAGCAGAATATTGGTAAGACTCTTGAAATGCTGACAAAAAATCAGCAAAACTAGGGATGAAAAAATAATTAAAATTTTGTTTTGGCTGTTAGATATTATTAGCTGAACCAACTGAGGAACCCACTGAGGAATACAAGCATAAAATACCAGGAATTGACCAGTAATAACAAAACATGTTTTTTCCCAGGATTTGCTGCTACTTATCTCTCCAACCTAGAACAAAATTTGAGAACTTTATAAAATTTCCCTGATATGAATTAATTAGAAATTTTGTTTAATAAAGCTTCTCTTAAATAATGATAAAAAAATTATCATTACTTTCACACCTAAAAGTTAGTAGTTTTTTAGTTCATTATTTTATTATTTTATAGTCCCTAATATGTATCGTTTGCTTGTCAAAAGTTTTCTTTGCTTCGTAATCATAAATACTTGGCAGTCTTTATACCATTTTAGTCACTTAATACTTCGAGCAGAACACAAACCAAAAAATACACAAAACCAAATGTGAATTAAAAAAAAACCCTAATGAACATTTAAGCTATATTCCACTTGGCTAATTTGCCCTTAGGTTAAATGGAATTCTTCTAGCATTCATGATGCTGTTAAATATTCGTGCAAACATATTAAGTTCTACAACAGTTTTCAAAGGGACACCTAAGCAGGCCTTCACAAAAATACATTCTGAAATAGAATTAAAAAGAGGATTTTTATTTATACTTAATAGATCTGCAGTACAGCCGGTTTTGTCGGTTTTAGGTAGTACAATCGTTTAACGCTATTGCTTAGAACTAGTGTGCGGTTCAGGTATATACTCAGTTCAAAGTAGTTGGGTTCTGATGATCGCTGTGGCGAATGTGAAACAAAGATGATAGTAAGTCTTTAACCCTGCTTTTCATTTTATCAATTTAATTTTATATTAAATTTTAATATTTGAATAAAAAAAAATATTTTCATTATTATTGTCCTGAAGATGCTATCGGAAGGAGAGCGAAATATCGACAAAAATAATTAAATAGTTTAGCAAAAAAATACCTTTCGCACAAGAAAATAAATATATAAAATATAAAAACAGGGATCGAAAAAAACCAAATAATAAATGAATAATATTAATAAAAAAGATTAAAGCAAACATTAAAATTTCATAAGATGTTATATAAATGTAAGGGCCTTGCAATTGTTTATATGCTTAGTTCTAAGACAACGCTTTTCAAACGTATGATAGTTCCTCAAATCTCTACCAGGGCAAATTAAAGTAAAATAGTTTTTGTATTTATGACAATCAACATTATCAGCTTAAGCATTAAATGCGATCAACAATGAGGAACAAGTACTACGACCGTTTAATGTAATTTTCTCCTAATTTTGTAGGGTGGTGGATCATGGGGCAAAATTAACTTTGGTGCAGTTTTGCGATTAGAAGGGCCGAATTGACAGGAGCTCAATACACTAGAGCAATATTTTCAAATACTTCGAACCATGGAAAATTGTAAAGATTTAAGGATATATGCCTTCCGGAAATCTTTAGAATTTCTTGTAATACAACCAGGCATATGAGAGTTGGCTTTTGGGATGCTTCGGGACTTGGCAACCCTAGTGTTGTAGTCTAGCAACTGACTGCTTTACCTTAATGTTGGACATTTCTAAAGTTATTCGAACGTTTTGATATATTTACAAGTGCAATATGTGTTGTTTACAGTAACTTAAAAAATTCATCTCGGCCAACAAAAAGAAAAAAAAAAAAATTATAAATAAATCGCGAAAATTTTTAAGAGATTATTTTTTTAAAACTTTCGACCTGCAGTAACTCAGCAACAGTGCATAGATAAATCCAGTTAAGTTCTTGGTGATGAAGCTCCGTTAAGGACCAGCTTTTATCATTGATATGGTGAATTCGATCACGTTAGTAGTTCACTCCAAGAAAATTTTTTCGAAGGTTGTCAAAAATCGGTTGCAGTTTTGAAAACTGTTGATCCTCGAACTGGTATTGCAAGATCGTCAATGAGCCAGATTTATATTTTTAAGATTGATATTAATTTAACCAGTCGTAGAAAACACTTAGCCAGTGGGACAATCAGCTGTCATCAGCACCCGTCCTTGAACTCTGGGGCTCATGTTTCTATAGCGGCAATTATGGCACTTAGCCACCCCAGCTATTGTATATATTCTATTTACATTTTCATTAATGGGTGTATTGTAAAAATGTAGGCAGAAAATATAAAACAGCATTTGTATATGAATGGCATGAGTGTCGCTTTAGAAACATGAACACCTGAGTTCAAGGACGTGTGCTGACGGGAGTTGTGATGGCTTCGAAACAGCTGGTTGTTCACCCTGATAAAAATCATTGATTTTTTCTTTGTCGAATTGAATTAATTTCAAATACAAAGAATTATCTTGAGGCCAATAAAACTTAATATATAATGTCAAACACTACAATTTCACCAGTAAACCTTTCAGAAGTAAACCTTTTTTGTTATATTCATATTTCGCTTATGAGTACTACACAACTTTTAAAGGTTTGAACACAAATTCGGTAAATTTATTTGTCAAAAGTTTATGTTAATGTTGTTATTTTTTGTTTCTCAACCAAATCTAGGCACACATTGAAAAAGGTATCAAGAAAAAGGCCTTATCTAAGCAATATGTTTACTTCAGCTTTAAGGGCCTTATAAAATTCTAGCACAGTTAACTTCATACTTACTCACACAAATGTAAAATATGGCAAGTGTAACCATAGAGCATTTGTATGATTTTTCGTCATAGATTTTCAGATGCTTAACAGTACTTCTGGCACTACCAACACATTGCACACCACCTAAACTCGAACACACACGCACACACATAAGTAATCATAAAAGTTTCCGCAAGGATATGTATTAGTTATATGTATGCGTGAGTGGCAATGCCAGGGCAAATGTGCAAGTATACATATGAATATGTATATACACATAAGGCTGGGTCCATTCACAAATCGAGAAATTGGCCGATACTGAGTCGTGGTAGAGAGTTGTTGCATTAAAAAAAATATTATTGGTAGTTGATCATACGTTTGACTTCTCTGCGGACACCATTAGACTGATTGGCTTTAAAGGTAATAACTTATATTTTCTTTAGTCTAAATATTCCGCCTATCGCACTAAGCAATCCCAGGGCTGACTTTAGAAAAATTACAGGGATAAACAACTCCCAGTAATTTTCTTCCAATCCAATCTTTCTTTCGAGCAAACCAAACTCGCTTCACATCTCTTTCTCATACCAAAATATAAAAAAAAATTAAATGATTTTGATCATATGTAGTAGTGGAGTTTTTTTTCTTTTGCCAAAATCTATCTAAAAACGATAGCACAGTTTAGCTAATTTTTTGTTCTCATAAATTTACCCACTCTAATGTACATACATGTATTGTACTGAGAACTTCTAAAAATTAGCTAAAATTTCCATTCCCTGCAATAAATACAGGCGAACATTTCGTAAGCGACAAAGAAAACTTTAAACTTGATAAAAATAAGCAGCAAAATATTTTCCATCCTTCCAAATTGTTGCTGTTGTTGTTGTTGTTGTTGTTTATAAATGTTTTGCTTTCATTTTTACTGCAGTGTAGCAGCATTAGCAAAAATAGAAAATGGACCCATAACAAAAATTACATTAAATTTTATTTCTATGGGGTAAAATATTGTGTTGCAAAAGTACTACATGCTTGTTGATATTTAACTACTTTTAAATATTCTTAACGTTACTGCTGTTGTTGTTGTTGCTGTTCGTGTGGTTGACTGAAGTATATAGAAACATGTTTCATGATTGCTGCTCATGTTACTTTCTGGTTAGTTAATATCAAGTAGACTGACTCATGCATTCGCAATTTTAGTTGTGCAATCACTTACATGCCCATAACCAAGAATTTTATGCTCATACGTTGCATGTTCTGGTGCATAGTTTCAACATGTTAATGAAATTTTTCCTAGCACCTCCCAGTGGAACTTATTAGGCAAAAACAATTTAATGGATTATTTTGACCTTAAAGATGTTCATTTAATTAATTGTGTACCATAAACTTAAGTATACAATCAAAGTTTTCTTCATCATGTTTCTCATGTGCGGCATTGTTTTAGTTACACAAGAATATACAGTTTTTCCTACATACATATGTATAATTTTTATGTCTAGGGTGACTAAACGTGGATGAATTGGTAGAGAGTCATACTAAGAGTCCCCGAGGTCGCAGGTTCGCTTCCTGCCGAAGGCTTTGGGTGTTTCTGGAGACAAGCCAAAAACTTTGCAGTTTTGTGTTAAAAAAAGAGTTATTATTTAAGTTTTTTATAACTTTTCTACCGAAAGTAATCATTAAACGGCTATTTGGATATCAGTCCTAAATGTAATTCTTTCACAAACACATTATAATCAGTAAAAATTCACCTCAGAAATAATTTTTTTTTTCAATAAATTTATTAAGATTTAATTCGCTTTTACTTCCGCAGAAAGGTTTTTTGCGAGAAAGATTTTTTTTTTTTTTTTTTGGATAAATTGTAGTGACCAACATTTTTAAAGAAGACGAGCTATGTGAAGCTGGATACGAATTGGGTGGAGTACATATCATGGCTGTTTCACGTCCGCCACGCTGTTCATTAGCACCCAAATTAATCATAATCTGGGTTTGAAGCGATGTGGGACGTAAAACATCAATAGTATGAGCCTCAGCCAACTGGTATTTAACTTTAATTTTCTTGTCTTCTTTAAAAGTGTTCATCACTACAGTTTTATAACAAAATAAAAACGAAAAGGATAAAAATAAACCGCGTCCTAATTTTTATATTTTATTTTTATTTCTTTTTCGAATGCTGTTAAACTATTGTCCAAATACTTCTTCGAAAAAAAAAAATATTATATGTTAAAAGTCTTAATAAAAAAAACCAAGAGTTTATTGAAGAAAAATTTTAAGCAGCTTAGTTTAGTTTGTTTGCAAAAACAAAACAAATAAATTAAGAACCAACAATCAAGTACTAAAAAAAGGATAAATCACAGAAAAATTTCTATGTCCGTTTAAGGAAAGAATTCGAAGACGAAAAAAAATATGATGTAAGAATGTTCTAGTAACCCATATCCTTGAATGTTCTACTAATGGCATTTTCTGTTTGTTTTTTAGAAGGACTTATCTTGAATTTTTGTGAGGAAAAAGCTGAAAAAGGATTTACACTTCAACATGTAAGAAAAATACAAAAAAAAAAATTTCGAAAACAGAAAACAAAAAAAGTGACACGACATAGTGGGCACAAGGTTTGACAATCAGTTTAAATAACAAAAGAAATAAAACAACCTACAAGAAAGTTATCATGACAAAACAAATATGAGGGGAATATTATGGCGAAATAACGGCTAATTCATTTCGAGGTTTCAAAAGTATAGGACTGAAATTCGACATCTGTCAAACTAAGCTGTTAAACAAATTTTTTCTTCTCAGCTGAAAGTCTGACATTGACGAAAAAGGATGGCTTAACTATCACACAACGCATAAACATTATAAAAACACACTACAAAAATGTTGATTTTACCACAGCCACATATTGTGCTTTAAGAGGAGATTATGGTTTACAAAATCGTCCAGCTACGCAAGCAATTTGGCAAAGTTGTGAAGAAATTTGTAGAGACTAGAGCGGTTACAAACATTGTAAGGCCTGTGCATCATCGTTACGCTCGTTCCGCTGAATATATCGTTGTTGTAAGTGTTGCCGAAGACCCGAATGTGCCGATTCCCAGGAATAAGCCCTGACGCATTATGGCGTATTTTGCATTAAGATCTACACTTACATTCACACAAAGTCCAGCTCACACAACAACTGAAGCCAGCAGCTGACCATTCATACCGTCGCAGATACGTGCAATGGGTGTTTTTAGGACGGCAATTTTTCGAAAAAAATTTTCTTCGGCGATGACACATATTTCTCACACGGTGGGTATGTTTATAAACAACATTTTCGTATTAGGGGTTCTGTAATTGAAAAGAGGCCATTACATCCAGAACAAGTCATTGTTTGGTGCGCTTTTTAGTCCGAAGCTGTGATTGGACCTTGCTTATTCGAAAATGACGATGGAACGACTGTCACCGGCATTCGGAGCGTTATTGTCATATGATAACCAACTTTTTTGACCTACTGTTAAAGAAAACGACTTGGAGCACATGTGGTTTCAACAAGGCGGTGACACATGCCACACAACTCGAGCGAATATGTCTTTATTGGAAGAGACATTTCCTAGCCGCGTGGTTTCTCGTTATGGCGATCTTAGCTTGCCACCAAGATCATGCGATTCGACACCATTACACATTTTTTTGTGGGGCTGCGCGAAAGACCGTATTTATGGAGATATACTTCTAACTCTTGAGCACTTAAAAACCAAAATTCGTCAAAGTATGGCTGAGATACCGCCCAATATGTGTCAAAAAGTGGTCGAAAATTACCTCAAAATAATTAATGTTTGCAACACTTCGCGCGGTATTGATTTAAATGATGTAGTGGTTCACACACAATTCTTCAAACTTTATAATAAAAAAGAAATATCGTAAAAAAATATTTTGTATGTGTTTTATTTACGTTTTCTTTTGAAACTGCTAAATGGATAACCCGTTTTAATTAAAACATTTAGTTCATTGCGTCTTTTAAAAATTGTTGTTCACCACGAGCCTGACTAATTGAATGCTGATGAGTTCCAAACTGATTTGGATTGCGCAATGTTACCGAAAACTATACCATGCTTGGCGTAAATGGTTGAGTTGTATCAGTAAAATGAGCTTTTAGATCTCAGGATGCAACCAGAATATGTTAGAAAAAGCTCTTAAAAGAAGAGCAACTAACAGTCTTCTGAGATGAAAAAAAAGCATAGACTTCAAAAAAATCACGTTCTTTTTGAATGGTAATTAGGGATATAAATTAAAAGCAACGGTGTCAAAAAAAAGCGACACTGTCACAACTGTTAAATTTAACACTTAATTGGTTCAGAAGGAGCCGGTTATCCAGCTATCTGTAGAATTTAACTTTTTTCGACTTAACTGATAATAATAGTAAAAGTGATCATCTGAAGGTTGAACTTGAGCCTGTTAAGAATTATATGATTATAAGTCGCGTTTTATTTATTAGTTTTATTTGCTGATATTTTGCTCTAACTCGGCTAGCTTCTTCAGGGCAATAAGCTATACGAACGAGAGCAAAATACCGGCAAATAAAATAAGTAAATTAAAGGTGATCTTACGTTCGAAAGATCAAAAAAATATTAAAGGTTCGTATAAACCTAATAGCTAATTAATAAATATCTTACTTCATAGTTCAATGTAGATAAAAGTTCGGCAAACTGTTAACATAGCCTAGAGGTTTTTTTGAAATAACCTTATTTTTGAACACATTTTTCTGTCCTTTTTCGTTAAAAGTCTCACTTTAATGCATATTATTGTTACACACATTGTATTACTTAATATTTGTTCCACTGTTTCTTCTTGTTAACACATATTTCACTAAATTGTTTGTTTATGTGAGAAGCGTTTTTTCTCAAAGAAAATAAAAAAAAGTAATATTTTCTTTTTGTCTTTCAGTCTTGTTTTTTCTAGATTTTTCATTTTATTTCTCATAGTCAATTATAGCCTCGTTTGGCTTACATATGTTACACAACATAACATCACATCTTACAAGCTTTCACCAAGCACTGCTCGTTGACCCATGTCAGTTGTGTTTTTATTTCGTTTTTCCTTTGTGTTTGAGCTCTTTTTTTTATAGATTTTTTAGTTGGTTTTAAATATCTACATATCTAGGTTGCCGTACTCAGAAATATTTTCATTTTTCATCACTATCTTGTTTGTTTACATGCGTGTGTATTTAAAATCGAACAGAAATATGTGTTAAAGATATTTATTTGCCGCAGTTTGTGTTTTCACATTTTAAGTGAGTTCAAAAATTACAACTAACAGAGAAGCCTATTGCCTGCTGTTCAAGTTAATATAAAATATATTACAAGCAAAATAAAAAAAAAATAGTAAATAAATAAAATAATATAATATAATATAATTTTTAACTTCTGATTTCACATCACGCTTATTGTCAACGTTTTTAGATACATCTTTAATCCCCATAATATTAAATTAAAAATTCAAAGAAATTTTTGAAAAATGTTATAAGAATTAAAATAAAAAAAAAAATTGCTATTACTTATCTTTTGATGTCGAAAATTAAGATAAAATTTGATATAATAAATAGAGACTTCTAGCAATACATAAGCAAAAACACTAATATTCCAGAAGAAATATTGATTAATTTAATTGTTCGAGCCTTAAGGTCACTTGTTTTTTTTGATAAGTGTTTATTAAATTCGACATTTCGATATCACAATGGATATGTTTTATAATAAAAAAAATTTTTTTTTTAAAAAAACATCAAAACATTTTTGAAGAAGATATCGAATTCAATAAACACTAATAAAAAAAACAAGTGACCTTAAAGGCCGTGTCAGATAACACTTTTGCTTCGCGTTGCGTTACATACACGCTTTGACATTTAAGATAAATGTACATGTTTATATGGCACTTGTCACATAAATTTTATTTGACGCAAAGCAAAGCAAAATGTTGGGCATCTTTCATCTTTTTGCACGCTTTGACAATTAGCTGCTTTCATTTTCTTTTATTTTCTCTTGGCGTCAACAGAAATAAAAAAAAAATTCCAAATAAATAAATAAATTTTATAAATTTAATTAATAAATTCATTTGAAATATATAATAAACAAAACTACAAATAAGCACAAATGTATGTATATAAAATATTTTATATATTCAATATTTTATTGATAAACAAACAATGCGCGGGTCTTGTCAAAGTTTTTATTGTGACATACACTTTTTGTTGTACGCTTTTCTTTCAAAATTATAAACGTCACGCAAAGCAACAAAATTTTATCTGACACGGCCATAAGGCTCGAACAATTAAAATGCTAAACAACAAAGGTCGAAAAATTAGCATCAAAAATATAGTTATTTTAAGACTTAGGCAGTACTCGCTGCCACCACAGATGTAAATATATAAATAACATAAACTTTGCTTACCTTTATATTATGTTTCTTTATAAGATTTATTGATCGTGAAAATTTTTGAAAGGTTCGTTCATGTAAATGCTTCACCGAATAAATTTTTCTTGTGAGCATGCATAAGGTGAGGCCTAAAGACATATGTCGTGTGTGAAAGTGTGCGCAATGTAAGCCCAATTGCAATCACTCGCACATCTCTAGTTTTAATGCTTGTAGACAGGGCTGGGCATTATTTGAAATACATATATTTGAAAAACGTATTTTAAATAAAAAAACGTATTTTTTATTTTAAATACGTCTCACGAATGCATTTGTATTTTGTACTTTAAATACTAAGCGCTTAAGTATTTTGTATTTCAAAAACTTGTGCTCTCAAAATACATCTTTCAAAATGTATTCTTAACTTATTAACATTGTTACTAAAAATTTTAACTTTTAACCAGATGTTGACTTGGATATACTTTCTATATATATGTAGTCTTTTGTCAAACGTCTTTCAATTGTAATTTTTTTCTTAATTCCATTGCTTCTCTTTCAATGGAACATCGTTTTTTAATTAGAAATCATTAAAATTTTGTCGTTAGCTGATTTTATTCATTCGCAATCAAGAGGTATTTTGTTTTGATACCACATTTGAATAGCTGATTCTTATGAATGGAAACGAAAATTTTTTGATTACAGGTATTTTTTTTGTACTTAATATACATAATTTTGTTACATTGTATTTTGTTTTTCAAATACTTGCTTCTAGGATGCAGTAATTTGTATTTTGAATACGTGGAGTATTTGTGTTTTGTACATTAAATACACAACTTTCATGTATTTTGTAATTTGTATTTTAAAAACATCAAAGCATGTCTTTTACCCAGCACTGCATGTAGATATAAGAATTAAATGCATCGTCGAATAATAACCCCTTTTGTAGGCTCTTATCTCATTACATTTTATTGGTCGTATTTCGGTTTATTTGTCGTTTGTTTGTTTATTGCATTTTTTTTTAAGTTTACTCATGCCTGCGCTTAAAGTGGAAATCTTGTTAAGATGTAAATAGTTTTATCATGATCTTTCTCTTTGTTATTTGCTTACATACATTTTATTTTCTTCTGGAACTTGTTTGCCCTGCTCTTTGATAAAAACTGTAAAATATTCAAAAATTTTTTTATATAAATAGGAAAAAATTGTTGTCCATTTTGATACGTTGGATGCCTTGTGAACACTTGCTTAGTTATGTTTATATGTACAAATGCATTTCTGTGTGAATTCACGAGTGTGTTTATATTTCAGCCTGAATAATTTTACTTTCATTTTGCTCGTTATAAAAAAAAAAAAAATCTTTTGTTGATTTTTTTCATTTCATGGACGTATTTAAGATTTTTATGGTTATATTTACAAAACAATTTCTTTGTTTTTTTTGTTGTTGTTATTGTTCGAACATATTTTTAACAAACCACTACAACAAAGGCAGGCACCTTCATCATGTGTTTGTTAGCATTTGCATATAAAAAGACTCCTGCAGCCAATGTTGTTTATAGTTA
The DNA here is from genome assembly GCA_963662145.1 of Sturmia bella. Lineage (NCBI taxonomy): Eukaryota > Metazoa > Arthropoda > Insecta > Diptera > Tachinidae > Sturmia > Sturmia bella. Next base: position 52,538,958 of record OY759170.1, on the reverse strand, counting down.
CGTATGTTTCAAATAGTTAAACCGTAAAAAATTGTTTGCATATTGCATGAAAAATTACTGAATATCTGTTGGTTGCTTCGTTCACTTTATTCACTTTTATTTTCAGTTTTATATTTGCTTGTTTTTGTTGTCAAACAACCTTATTTGAATTTCTCATATATATACATACATACGTTTTTGTGTGATATAAATGGTTATTATAGATGATAAAAAATAAAATTGAACTGTGGAATGTGAGAGCAAAAATTCAGACACTCGACATGGGAAGTATTCACGTAGAAGTGGAATAGGTCACATACAAATTGTTGCATTAATATTTAAAATTGTAATTTCTTTGCACAATATACGAGATATTGTGTAAATTTATAAAATAATTTAAGAAAAAAGGAATATTTTCAACTATGTTGGCTTTAAACACGGCTTTTCAGTTTTAACTTTGGATGTAAGACATATAATAATTACAATATATGTAGATGATTTGTTTAATGTATAATTCCAGACAGGACTGTTAATAACATGTTTATGGTAGTGAATAATTTTAAACTGTTAATAATATGTTTATAGTATTGAATAATTTTAATGATAACATTAAATTTACAATGAAAACGGAATGTGATTCAAGACTTCTATATTTAGATACCATGATGATTAGAAGAAATAATAAATTGATAATTGATTGGTAACAGAAACCAACAGCTTCAGGCAGAATAATTAATTATTTTTCCCAACGTTGCAAGAGTACGATCATGAACACAGCTATAAATTCTGTAAAAAGATTGCCCAAGATTAGTGAAGAGGACTTTCATAGAAGGAATATTATTAAGATTAGGAATATTTTAGAAGATAATGATTTACCGGCTAAATTGACTTATAGACTTTTCAATCAGATTCAGAATAGTAGTACTCAAAATAAAGTTAGTATAACTGACCCAAAAATTTACAAATCTTTAACGTATATACCACGACTATTCCAGGACTATCGCAAAGAATAGCAAGATCTAACATATAAAACAGGCAGCTGTATAGAATATCTCATTAAAGTTATAGGAGATTGGATATCCTATAGTAAGACAAAATATAAGTTTGATAAATTAGATATGGCAAATTTAGTTAATAAAATCCCTTGGGGGGGAAGCCACCAGGAGAGTTGTGATATAGGCACTACAAAGAACAAACTAAGAACTAGCATAACAGGCCACTGATCGAACCAAAAGTATAGACATATATGTAAATGCATAGAAGACAGCATTAGATTATATCCTTATCTTCGTTTAAAAATTGTTTCCTTGTTAAAAACAAAAAATAGTTATAAGCAACGTTACATGCTAGATATGTTAGAGATAATTAAAATACCATTGGCGCATAGGATGAACTTTGGAGTAGACACAGACAATTAATCGAAGAATTGTAGATATTTAGTAAATAAAAGATTAAGAACTTCAATGTACTTTAATGTTTATTATTATAGTTAAATTCATTATTCAAGCACTTGATCTTTAGTTTTTTATAAAAAAATCATTTTAAACAATTATTTATTTATTTTCAATAATTATTTCGGTATAAAGTTTATCAGGCTCAAGTTCTTTCTATATTATCATTATGATTTATATTAATTAAATTAGACAAAGAAAACATCAAAGACATTTAGCAGGGTGGACAACTAGTTGTTTCGAAGCCGCCACACTTTCTCGTCAGAACCCGTCTTTGAACTCAGGGGCTCATGTTTCTAAAGTGACAACCATGCCACTCAGCCACCTAAGTTGTATATTTTCTGTCTAAATTTTAATTATATCAAACACACCATTAATTTCTATTATTATTTGTCTATATTTCTTATTGCATATTTACCGGGTGAGAGTTTCTCACCACAAAGGTAAGTAAGTTTGTATTTCAACTTTTTTTTCATATATTATTCTTATATTGTTATTTAAAATTTCATTTCTTAGATTTTTTCGAATGTTCTGCTGTGCCCAGCGACTGTAAAGTTAATTAATTTCTATTATTTGAACTTTTAAAAATAATTTGAACTTTTAAAAATAATTATATTCGTTTAGAAATAATTATATTCTGTATTAAGTTTATCAGGCTTAAGTTCTTTCTATATTATCTTTGTGATTGATATTACTTAAATTAGACTGATAAACGCAGTTAGACCATAAACGCAGAAAAGAATTTTTTTTAGCATTTGACTAAATTGCGTGATTTTCTAATTTTTTTTTTTTTTTAATTTAGTTAGCTTTCGTATGTTTTTTAGTCTGTTGACAGAAAGTTGCAAAAATCAGAACGAGCTTTAGAAATTAGCTTAAGGTTGTTCGTTTTTCGTAAAATCGTGACTCCCGTATTTTTCAAACAAAAAGACAAATCGATTTAAAAATTTTGAAAAAAAAAAATTATTTTTAAAAGAAAAGAAAAAACCCAAATACTATTCTCTAATCTTCCCCTTATTTGATGGCGCTTAAAAACAATTAACATTACACCATAATGCATTGTCTTTTTTATGTCAACTATGTTAACCGGAAACCAACAAAAACTTTTAATTAATTGGTATTTATAATTATAAATTTATTTTATGTATAACGCTCCACAGTTGCTTCTGTATACAAACTTAAGCAATCATTTTCAGCTGCCCATTATATTCGCTTTTTTTCTGCATCCACTCTCATGTATTGCTTTAGTGGATTTTTATAAATGTCTTCATTTCAACAGGCATTTATCATGTAACGTTTTGTGTTATGAATATTTCCATATGAAATATGTGCAAAAATATCGTCCACATGTGTGGAAAAGTATCGGGACTTTACAAAAAAAAAAGAAGAACAGAACACTGCATATAATAAGGAGTTCCTTCAACTATTTTTCACATACCAAGGAGAGTTGTAAAACAAATGTTTTATTGAAATTGTATATTATTGCCAGTAAGTGCGGGTATGAAATATAACTTATGTTTTTGGCAAAATGTAGCAGAAGAAGCCAGCACTATTGCCAATTTGGGTAAATGTAGCCTGCAACACAGGGCATGGTTGTGCCCAGCACGTTTTAAAGCCCTTAATTATGGATTATATTTTTTAAGTCATAGAATAAGTGAATAATATAATAAAGTCACTAAATTGTTTAATAAATGGGACCTCTAGGCACAATAACAATTAAAGAAAGTACTTATTATATTCGAAAGTAATAAAATTCTGCTTTTTAGGTCTAGAAAAGTAGTCCAGCGATGATTCACAGCTATGCACTTCGCTGGAACTAGCAGAGTAGCAAAGAGGGACGGCTGGTTGCCAACAGGTAAATGGGATATTTGTTTGGATGTTCGAGTGAGAAAAAAATTATTATATACAAATCGAAATTAACTGGTAATGTGCTTGCTTTGCGCCTATACTTTAGCCACTATCGTGTCAACAACATTATGCAGAGTTGTAGCCAATGACTACAGATTCTGTTACATGAACATCCACTGTCTACATGTGGGTTTTAGAAGTAGTGATGTATAGTCTACAAATTCGCAAACGGCAACAATTAAAACAAACACATACATGTGTATGTGTATAAGCGCCAACAATTGAAAACCAAATTTTGTTCAGTTTTCTGTTTTATATGAAATTACACAAGCAAATATACATTTCTGCTGACACATATTCGTATGCACTCAAACAGATAAAAAGCTATGAATATTTCATTTTCATTTGTATTGGTGTGTAAGTATGATTGTCAAGGGGAAATTGTACGATAATTTAAGGTCGTTTCGAGCTTCCATTTCTTTTGTATGCTCTCTAACATTTATTAATTTTTAGTCAGAAATGATTTAGCAAAAGTTTTTTTTTTCAGCAGCTCTGGTTACATGTGTGTCAGTAGTGGAAATAGTCATAGATTTATGGCACTAATAAATGTATAAAATACACACACATTTAGTAGTATCTACATTTTTATCATTTTTCATTATTATTATTGCACACAAACATGTGAACTTGTCGCATGTTTATTTCAGCATGTTAAAGATATGTACTACAAAACTTAACAGATAAATTTAATAATAAGAAAAATGCACAAATGATAAAAAGCAAAAATTTCATATAAATCTGATTCTTCCAAGAGGATTGAGTTATTATTTTTGCAGGATAATGGAAAATATAAACGTATACATACAAAGTATAGATATGGATATATTTTTATATGAGCATTTCCATGAGTATTTCAATTACAGCTGAAGAGCTAAATAATTAAGATATTTGTCTAGAATATTTATTTATAAAGAGAACATGACACAGAGAGCAAACTATTTAATAGATTTATTAAAATTTATAGCATGAAATATTTTTAGTCCGCAAGGTATCCTAGCAGATGCGGAGTGATTTACGACAGTACCTGGTTAGAAGCCCTTACATGATGGTAGATACAACTACTAGGTGTAATTCTGTCACTACACCATCGCCCCCCATCAGCCGGTTATACTACTCGGATTCAAATTTATTTGCCACTGTTCGTGGCCTTGCGAGAAGGTTGAGTTATCTAATCTTTGCTGCGGCGAAACCCCTTACAAAGTATACAGAAATTATGACTACGGCTGGTAGCCCGAAAGTCTTAGGAACATCAGACTTTAATCACTATTGATGAGCTCGTCGTTTCAATTCCTAAAAAAGCAGCGTATTTTGAGCGTCCGAATAGATGAATTAGTAGATTGGCCTACCAAGAGTCTATGAATTCGCAGCTTCGGCTCTTGCCAATTTCTCTTAGGTTTTTCTACAGAAGTTTGGGAGTTGAAAATCGTAAACTTGCCTATATTGTTCACAGTCGTTAACAATATAGGCTTTGGATTTTTATTTCAAGCACTTCCTGAATAACACAATAAAATCCATTTATTCGTAGAAAGTATTGTTTTCGCGAATTCTTTGGTCTTAGAAATGTGATAAATAGCAAAATGTAAATACCCATATCAAATATTACATGCGTATGCATATTTTTTCCAAATAATTTAATATTTCAGAAATAAATAACATCACAAATCATTAAAGATCAAACAAAATGAAATAGTTTTGAATTTTTTTTTTGTCATTAAAAGAATAAAACATTAGTTATATAATTGAATTTTGTAAGCACAAATTAATACTTTGTTTAAATACTTTCGAAAGAACCAAACCTTTAAAGTAAGAAATTTTAACAAGAAATTATACACAATATTTCTAAAATAAATGTAATGAAAAATTAGAAAATTCAAACAACGAATTACACGTATAAGTTGTTAACTTTAGTTTCTTTTAAACATGAAGAGCTCACAACATAAGACTTTTCAATATCAAATCCTCATTTAGACACTAACAGAAATTGAAACACATTTTATCATTATTGACGAGGAAAAAAAAGTTAGCATAATGCTAGGAACACAACTGGGACGAACGACAAATTTTTCGCTGCAAATATTCGCCTTCAAAAATAAAACACATTGCTCTACATGAAAATGCACACAGTCAAAGCGTCGGTCGAAATACGTTGTACGCGGCGAACTTGAAACAGATTTATTTCTATTTCTTAGGCCGGCGAACGACGAACAAATCAGTACCAAGTGGCCATTTTGGTTTTAGTTTTCAAGTGTTTTAGTAAAAACAGTTACACCCATATTCATAAAAACTATTGAAGGTTTATTACACGTTTCTTGACAAATATTCCGTAGAAATACGTCATGTAAGAGCTTAATAATTTTACAATAATTATTATGAATATTTATTTTTACTTTAATAGTTTTTAGTTTTTACTTTAATAGTTTTTATTTTAAGTACTAAACTTTGACTTTTTGCATTTAAAATAAACATCCAACATATTAGACTACAAAACATGTTTGTAGTGTTTAGTTTTTTGTTTTTAGTAATTCTAAATTTTTTAGCAAGCAGTTTTTTTGAATATGGTCATCTCATCAGCTGTTCAACTAGAATAAGGTAAAATTAAAAAACTGAGAAAATAGATATAAGTGAAATTATAATTAAAAATGTTAAACTTCAAGGCTTTTACCATAATGAACATGGTGTTCATTATTTTAATCATTTTTACAAAATTTGAAATTCTTTGATTCATTTAATTTTTTTAATCTTTGAACAAACAATAAACAACTTTATCAATTATAACAGATGTTTTTGTTTTTCGTCGTTATTGTGCTTCATACGTGGAATTTACACAGCGAATTTAAACCGGCGTAGTCGTGGTGTTGGGCGAAATTCGTCGTTTGTCCCAGTTGTATTCGTAGCATAATGTTGAATAGTCCCAAAAAAAAAAAAAAAATAATTGAATATAATATGAATAAAAAGCTTTACGCGGTCAGCGAAAAAAGTTAAATTGTATAGATCGACAGTTCCACGGATAATTTAATTATTGATAAATAAAAAAGAAAACCAAGTTCCTACTAATAAAAGTTTTCTCCCGTTTTTGCAAATAAAGTGTAACAGAATATTTAAAATGCATTTTTGTTTTTTGGAGAAAATAACAAACCCAATAATGGATATAATATGCCTAAGTAAAGTTTCATGTAAGCTCTAGAAACTTTATTGTTAGAAGACTAACTAAATATAATAAGCTCAAAACTTTTTAGCGTTTCTTTAAATATGCAATATATACTCTTTTTAATTCTAAATACTCTTTTTAATTCTACTTGCCATTCATGCTGAAAGTTAAACCAAAAGGCAAACAATAACCAAAACTGAAGAGGAGATGTAAAAAAATCAGTGGTAAAATTATATTTATAAAAAAGTTGCAAATCAAATAGAATTGAAAACGAAATTGATTTATCGAATTGAAATCAGTCAATAAACTTTTAGAGCTAAAAAGTTACTAAGTGGGATTTGCATAGTGGGCAAAAAAAAAAATATGATGAGATAGTATAATACTGTCTGATGACAACACTGTTCTGCACATTATTGTGCTCTTATGCGTGAACGTTCATCCCAACGATTCTTAAACAACAGTTTGACTTCATAGCCGAACCTACGACTTACAAATATTAATTACTTCGATCTTACTTTCTCACACTTGAGAAAGCTTCGTAAAGAAATTTCTCATACGCAACAATGTAGTGACCGAAAAGTATGCTACAGTTTCTGTCAGACATTAGTTATTTATTATGGCTCAGAAAATTTTACGATATTCCTCATACGCCCTGGTATAGTTCACAGTGAAACAGAACTATTGTCATGATTGTTATTATTATTATGTCGTGAAAATGACGTGTTGTGTTTAAATTTTAGAAAATTCAGGCGTGAGTGTGTGAGCTGATTGAAATTAAAATTTCATACGTGACAGTGCTGGATTACCATTTTAAGGCACTTCATGAAGTTTCACAAAATTTCACGAACAAGTAAAGACACTAACTTTTTTTGTGTGCTAAAAAACTTTCGCACAATTTCCCTGCCTCATTGTCTTATATATTTATCTATGGTATATCAGAACAAAATCGTAAAGTACGGGCAATTATCTTTTCCTTCTTACTCCCCTCACTGGAGACTTCTTTAACCTTAAGAATTGCCCAACTAAAAATGCCTTTGTGTGATCTTCCCCTTTTTTTATAATTGGGACCACCAGTACTAAGGGGACAACTTCTATTTATGCTTGCGTATCATTCCGGAACAAGGAACATAGGTTTAGGAAAGGAGAAAGGAGGGAGTAGCGTTTGTGCACACTTGACTTGAACATCTTTACATTATAGCTGGCGGGGAATATGATTGCAAGCAATCATACAATCAACAGCCGAACCGTACGGCTAAAAAAATTAATTCTTTCTAGTATGCTTTGTGCATTTCACTAGCCTATCGTCTACAAACGGGTGTGCTCTTGACGATATACATACGTCTATTGCGTAAAAATATGCGAGTTTCGGGAACAAGATCCCTGATGTTACCTGAGCAAAATCCATTATAATAGCAACAGAATTTCTCTCGTTTTTTTAAGTATAAATTAGTGAAAAAAATTATTTCGTTAGTGTGCGTGAAGTGAAAATCAAGAATAAATGTCGTAGATAAGGAAAATTATTCTCATCGTGAGCCTGTGTGACGTGAGTCAGTTTTTATATTTAACTTTAGCATTTTTTCTATCACGTCCCATAGTGAAGTCAGCAGCAAAAAAATATAACCTAAGTCAAAGTTTTTCTCACACAAAAACAAAAAACGTTCAGAAGTAAGAAACAATGTAGGATTTTACATACAATCGAAATGAAAATCTTTGTTACAAACAAATGCATTTAAAATATGCGATAGTTTGTGTATAGATACTTAAATGCGAATGGCGTGTGTTTGTTAGATATGTAAGGACCTCTGAGCATCCAAATAAATGCAAGGACGTAAAAACTGTCACTTGACAGTACGTCTATTGATCTTTTGGTTAGAAAAGAAATTTTAAATCTTTCGTTTTTTTTCTGGCTGGATAAAAATCACAAGAGACCATAATATGCAAATATTTTATTAAAGACATTTGTTCTTCGATTTTTAATTTTTTACCACGTAAATTTGAAGGGTTGAATAGAAAAATTTCATCAGTTGTTTTTTGCACATTTGTAAAAAAATTAATTCAGGTATTATAAGACCACTTATCTTGATTTAAGCAGCAGAAAATCGATTAAATAAAGACGTCAGAAAACTTTTCGCAGCAAATATAGAGAAATGACATTCTCGGCTTTAAGAGATACAGTAGTAGTTTTGTGCTTAAAAATATAAAATTTTGCTTGTTGTCGTAATATTCAAATATTAAAGTTTTTAAAGTTCTACACTTTAAAAATTAATGTAAAAATATATTCAAATATATGCCTTGAAAATTATGAGTTCTTTTTCTGAAAAATTTCTTGTTGGAACAATTTCACGAAAAATTTCTAAATCATAGCCAAATGGACACAAATAAGCCCATTACCTTGCAATAATTTTTACATCAAACTTTTTATGATCTCTAGATGTAAACTATTACGAAAACTTCTTTATCAAATCTTGATCTCTTCTTCAGTCCTATAAACAAATTAGTGGATTCATATACCAATATTCAATGTTTTCAACTTTAAGCACCCTAACCTTTTGCTGTTTAGTTTGGCTTTCAAATCCACAACAATATATTGTAAAATTAAGATTAAACAAATAGGTTGATATGTAAAGAAAGATCTGTTAAAATTTTAATGTAAAAAATGTCCATAGAATTTTTAGAAAATTCTCTTAGATCGGGCACCAAGATCTTCTGCTCAACAGTTTGCGAATTCACCTGCATCATCTTGTTGAATAAGTGATATAATATATTTTTAAAATTAGTTCAATGCTGACCACGACTCTACTAACTTTCATAATCAAGCTATAACATCGCATAAACTTTAATGAATGTTATGGAAATGCATTAAGAAAAGTGTACTAAAATGTTCAACACTACAAATAATTAATTTTCATTGCGGTACATATCGAAGTATTAACTTGCGCTTGAATTTCTCTGCTTCACAGCTACGTTATTACTACACGAGTTTTTTGGTTTAGATTACTGTTTATTGAATAAAAATAAATACAATAAAATGTAATTAATTATCTCCTACAGCCTGAATAAATAGGAAGTTCTCAATAAAATTATTTGGTTTACCGTTGCCGGTATTTTTAATAAATCATATTTTTAATTTATTATACAGTTTCAGCAATTTTAAAGCAAACGCAATTGCTAGTAAATAATTTAAAATTTTTATTTCTGTAGAAAAAAGACAAGCATAATAAAATGCAAAAAGATACAATAGCAACAGTTAAACTAAAAAAATAAAATGTATATAAAAAAATTGTTTAGCATGAAACTGAATAAAATAAATGTATTCTGCTAGGCTGAATTTTAATTAAACTTTTAATACCCAGATCCGGATTATATTGTTCTTTTAAAGTTTTATTTTTATTTTATATATATTATTTATTTTATTACAGTAACTTTCTGGTACCAAAGATTATGTAAAATAATAATGTTTGTTTTGGCATCAACACCGGTTAACGTTCATATGTATTTATAGATATAGTTCATTTATAGCTTAGCATACAAATTTTTTTTCTATACTATTTACCATGTAGTTTTAGATTTTTATAGTATAATTGGTGCTAGTACTGTTTTAAAATGTTGATGGCTACTAAATCAGCTTTGTTTTTATTTACATATGAAGGTTTTTTTTTAGCACTCACAATTTTAAGTTCTAAAGATGTTTTTTAAAGATCCCATGTGAGAGGAAGTGATCGTTCTATCATTATAATTAGATACCGTTTCAAGCTTTGTTATCTATTGCCATTAAATTGCTTATTTTCATATTTTTCAGATATGAGTAAAATTAATGATCGTTTAGTATTCATCCGAAATCAAGATTTTCGTCTAGTATTAAGAAATTTAAAACTTGATGACATTGTAATTTTTGGGTTGGATTTTAATCAAGTACAATAAATTTTCACCAAAAATTATGCAAAGTTGATTTGCTATTAAATTACAGAAATCAACAAAATATTCTGTAATATGAAATTTACACACAATAATTGTTGCAATACTCTGCTAAAATTGACTGAAATTGCAAGTTTTATTTTCTACAAAAAATAATATATAATAATGATAATAAATTTATTTATTGCCACAAATGTATTGATTAATCTTGCTTTAAATGCAATTGATATACATAAAATGTTGTATAGTCTAGCATATTTTCAACGCAATTTCACCCTCGCAATGCAATGAAAGTTAACGAATACCTACATTAATATGTATAAAAAGGCTGTAATAGTTTTTAAAATGTTTTTGCATTTTTGTTTTATAATAAGTTTTCCATTAAATATTCCATCGTGTTCATATAAAATTATACTTTCAAATTTAATTATTTGTTCTGACGCTCTTTTGATCAGCTTAATAAAAATAACAACAAGAGAAAGTAGGTTAAAACACTCGCTGTTGTTGTTTGTAGTTATGATTTTATTTTTACATGTTGTAATCCAACATTTTATCGTTACAATATATATGTATATGTAGTTTATATATGTATGCAGTTAACAATTCCTTTAACACTTTAAAGGCAGCATTTTTTTCTGTTGTTGTTGCATGTTTTAATGAATTGTTCTATTGATAATCGAGTGAATGAATGCATAGAAGTATGTGTTAATGTACTTGAAAGTGCTTTAAACACAAGTTTTATGTGTAGAGCGAAAAAAAAACAACATTAAAGTATTCATGAATGCTATCATGTAATTGCTGGCAGGTAATCCAAGAAGGTCATGGCAGGGCAGCAATTGTGAGTTGAATTTACGATGGTTTCTCCATTAATTTAAATTTTAAATTAAATCAAGTAAACTAAATTGTTTATATTTATTGTGGGACAGATTGCACGAAACTTTTTTGAACTTTTCTATTAGACCCGAAAACAAAGTCTAGTGGATCTATAAAAACCTCTTTGTGTATCTCCGTCAAGAAAATTGTTTTCGTGTTTTTTTTTCAAGTTCAACAAATCATTATTAATATTAAAACAGAAGGTTGAAAATTTCATGTAAATATAATTTCATTATTTTGTATTACGTTAATCAAGCTTAAACTTATTTATTTATAAATACAAAAAAAATATCAAAGCCATAGTGGAAGGTGGACAACTAGGCGCAACACTTCTAGCCAGCACCCGTCCCTGAGCTCAGGGGTTCGTATTTCCAAAGCGACACTCAACCCACTCAGCGACTCCAGTTGTCGTATATTTTTTTGGCTAAATTTCTTAAATTTATCAAACACGCTTAGTATTACTTTTTTATACTTAAAAAAATAATTTAGAATAAACTTAGGCCTGATAAACGAAATACAAAATAATTTATTATAAGAAAAATTTCGAATTATAAATATTAACTAATTTAGCAGTCTCTGCGAACAGCAGATTATCTCAAAAAGCTGGAAAGTGAGAAAATAGAATTTCCAAAATAAGAAAAAAATATATACAGTAAATTATAATAAAATCTGGTTACTGTTGGTGATGAGAAACTCTCACCCAATAGATATGCGATGAAACATGTAAATAAAATTGTAACAATAAGTATGTCTGATATAATTGAAAAAAGGTCAGGCAGAAAACGTAAAACAACTTGAGGGACTGAGCGGCTGGAGAGTCTACTTAGAAGCTTGAGCTCCTGATGTCAAGGACCTGGGCTGGCAAGAAGTGTGGCGGCTTCTAAACAAATAGTTGTCTACCTAGCTCTGCGTCTATGACGTCATTTTTTGTCTTGTTTAATTAATATAAATCACAAAAATGATAAACGACCAACTTAAGTCTGATAAACTTAATAAAACATAATATAACATAACATTGAGTACACTTAACCAAATCGTCTAGGTATTACTGAATAAAATTTTTCGTATTTTATTAACGAAAAAAAGTTACATTTGCCGGGTTGTCAAATTGGTGTTGTCAAATTGAAAATTATTTTTAGTGAAAACTGCATATTACTTTTATAGGTCAGTTTTTATAAAATTTTATTAAACGAAACTAAATTTTACTCAAAATCAATACAATTTTAGTAAAATAGCTAAAGTTTATCGTAAAAAAAAGTTAATAAAAACGACATAAAAATTTGTCAAATTACTGCGGAACTCTAATGCTAATTTTAATAATATTTATATCGTTAATTTGACAATGTAAATTAAATTTTTTGAAGGTAACTAAAAAAAAAAAATTTTTCATCAATGTAGTAAAACAACTACAAACTGAATTCTCTCCTTTTTAAAACCTTGTTTTTTAAAGTCATTAATGAACATTAACAGAAATACAATTGTAATATATACATACATGCAATCATCCCAAGAATGACTTAGAAAAAATTTTTCTATCTAGTTTTTTTTGCCATTCTTTTACAGTCAACAACCATGCATGTTAAAGGTCTGCAAACCTATTACATAAGGTGCTACAGAAACAGATATGCTATTGACTTATAAAAGAATAATTTTAAAAATTTTTATGTCAGTACGAACAGCATCCTTAGTGCAGATCGTCATTTAGAGTTAAAGAAGCAGCCTACTCGATGACAAGTTTCAGAAAAGTCCATTTTTACATTTTGCTTAAATATGTTTAACTTGTTATAAAACACATTTATATTGGTTCTATTTGTCCATTTTTATATCTATTTTGAGTATTTGAAATCTGTTAATAAGTTATGGATAAATTTAAATTGCTGGCAACACTTATGTGAGCATATTTGAAATGTTTCCAAATTTTAAGGTTAGCTTTTATGCGGCCACATTTATTCATAACTCACTTTATGAAACCGACACGCAGTGAAGAAATATCTTTAATTATGGTGGCGCCAACAGTGTTTTAACGATGTTTTAGCTGCAAACATATAATATAGCTAAGGCAAACATATAGCATGGTTAGGCAAACCATATAGTTGGGTTACAGTCATGTTATTTAATTGATTGCAACGATATTATGGCTGCCTATAACCAAAATACATTCACTCATATTTTTCAACAATGGCACGTTAATTATTTTATCTATAATTTTTGACCTTTATTGTTAAAATTAATAAAACTTTTTTTTAAAGCTTAAGGTCTCATATTTTTCTTTATTAATTTTTCGATATTTCGCTAACAATTTGTTAACATCGTCAGGAATCTTTAACTGTTTTTATTTTCTTAAAGATCCCTGACGATGCTAACAAATTGTTAGCGAAATATCGAAAAATTTTTAAAGAAAAATATAAGACCATAAGCTTTAAAAAATAGTTTTATTTATGGCACGTTAATATATATCATATTTCTTCTGTTTGAGGTTAAGTTTATAAGCAAAAAAAAAATTTGACCAAACCTGGGGACATATTATGGTATTTGTGATAGCATGATTTTCGTCACGTGCTCTGTGTGTTTATTGCTTATTTATTGTGTACGTTTATTGTTGATTTATTAGTCTTGTTTCACATTATTCATACGCGATAATGCCCCGATCACGCATGCTGTCATTCGGCCACTGATTTTCTTTCCTTATTTTCAGGGTTACTCTACAAGTCCATCTAATCTATAAATAATAAACATACGACTGTTGATACTGATATCAGCCCTCCAATAATTGCAATAATAAAAACCGGTCGCATCGTACCGGAAGTGTTGTGTAATTGTAAATCAGTACAAAATTACAAATAGCCATGTAGAAATGGCAATTTAATAAGAACTTTAGCGCTTTTGCTACGCATTAATTTTCTGGCATACATACATATACAAATATTTTTAATAGTGCATTTCCGCAAGATGCAAAAAAAAAACTTCAACGGCAGACTTTAATTATGAAAATGGTTTTGTGAAAGCACTTAAATGCGATTGGTGGTCAAACACGTTAGTTGGTTATTTTATGTAAATTTACGAATTTTACTTTCTGGCTTTTTATGTCCATGTTTAATTTTGGCTTTGGAAATGGCTTTTAGGTCAAATTGTGTGAAGCCAACATACATACGTACATATAATACTCATGAACAAACAAAGTCCTGCACTCAAGAGCAGGCTGCTTTTAAAATTATGAAGTTTGTAATGCATTTGAGTACGATTAAGACAAACAAAAATTATTGCAGGGAAGTTCAATAATAGGGAATGAAATTAAGTCTTGTTGATTTATTTTTCTGAAGTTACAGGTATGTATTATTAATGGAAGTTGTAGCGGCTGATTAAGATTGCGCATAAAAGTCCAAGGGCATAATTTTGTAAAAAAAAAAAATGTTTTTAGTCCTGGATTTTAATATTATAGTTGAACTACGTGATTTGCATTTGTTTGTGATTGTATCTGGCTTGAGTTCGTAGCAAGTAAGATGCTGATAAGCATCATGGTGAATGTGAAACAGAAATAGTATGTACCTCAGCGATTAAGTCTTCAACTTAGACTTTCTTGCCTTGTTTAAAATTTCATTTCACATTAATCACTCCAATTTTATCCCAAAAATATAAACTTTTCTCAAATTTGAGGAAGCTAAATTGAACTGCAGCCATATAAAATCATTAACACTTAGAAATATTTGTTGATATGGTCCACTGATTGGAGTTGGATTTGTTATTAATAAAAATAAACTTTCTTTTATTTTCTTCTTAATCATGTTCCTTTTCACAATAATATTTGCAAATTTTGCTGTTACGCTATGCAACAGGCAAAAAAAAAAACCAAGGATGAACACTAATTTTTTTTGATGTGTTATGCTTATTTAACCCTGCAAAGTTCAACCAGGTCTGCCCAGAACTTTTGCTTATAACATTTTTTTTTTCAGGTGTTAGAGACCAGCCCCTCCATGTCTTCATAGAACCGGCTGCGGCTGACATAATAAATTTGGAATTGTGTCTCTTATGTGAATGTATTCAGTTTTATTCCTGTTTACCATTGAAATGGTTCATGTATACCTAGAAGGTCTGTGCAGACCTATCTCGCTGCTATGCTAGAGAATGCGTGTGTAACGGTTTTTTTTATATTAAGATACAACTAATATTAAAAGGATTAAAGGCAGTATTATATCAATACATCACCAGTGTTTGTAGTGTAAGGATCTCAGTGCTTTAATTTGAAGGGTTTCCCAAAAAACAATATTATAAATTATTAATTATTACCCTTTGTTTATATGCGCAAAATGACCTCAGAATCTATTATTGATGATGATATAATAGGCGTGGTGAATTGCAATAGAAGATATCAAAATTTAGCGGAAGAAGAGAGGAACCAAATGGATGACAAATTAGCCAAAGGGATGGCTGGAGCAGATGAAGAGGGCGGGGAAAACAATTATTTCGAAGTCAACGATGAAATTATAGCTCCTGATTATGTTCCATTATTAGAAAAAGCGGCTTCTGATGCTGAGGCAGATATCGTTATAGAAACCGAGAGCACATATTGCGATGATGGTAAAATTTGGTGAAGTGCTCCTCCAGATACAGCTAGGCTTCGTGCTCATAACTGTCCCACTTTAGGTCGGGAAAGCCCAGCTCCAGGGATTTTGCGAAACCCTTTTTCAATATTCAAATCGATAATAACACCTGAGATGGTAAGTATAATTGTACGTGAAACAAATCGGAAAGTCCAGGAGCAATGCCGTTTATGGTGTGTCAATAATTCTGAGAAAACACCACGGTTATGGATGAAACCTGTTATGGTAAATGAAACGAAAATCCTGAGCACATATGGAAATAAGTTACTTCATCAAAATATAATTTACGTAATTTTTTTTTACAAAAAAATTTAAAAATGAGACAACAGCAAGATTTTTAAGCATATTTTAGAAAAGTTCGTTACGTTCTCAAAAATCTCTAACTTCCATGAAACGTATCAATAAATGGCAACACCTCATAACTTTAACATTTTTACGATTTAAACTTAACAGTGAACAAATGAGCCTGCTAAGCTTGAGGGTTGGTAACTGGGAAAATACTTGAGCTTTTTTTTTTTAGTACAATGACTGTTATAGCTGCTGCGACATCTGTTAAATAATTAAGAGAAGAGTAGGAAAGAGTGCAATAACGCAACGCCAGCATCCAAAAAAAAACTGAAGCTTTTTTAATGTTTAGCATTTAAACTTTAGCGTAGTTATTAATTTTTATAAAGCTTTGAATTAGTAAAGTTGCTACACAGTTCACAAGTCATAGCATTTATATGTCCATATGCATATAAACCCCCCTTAACGATGTTTGTTCTTGCAAAACTTTGAAATTAATAAATCGATTTTAAAGAAATTTTCATAGATATGTTAACCACGTAACATATCTATATACACTAAAATATAGACTGTTGTTAATTGCATTGTAGCAACTGGTATATTTTTAAACTGATTTTGAAAATTCTTTTTGCCTTCTGAAAGTGTGTGTCGGTGAAGTGAGAATGTTCATTTCCTCAAAGTCATCTTTAAAATTTTTAGTGTTATGAAGTGGAAAAAATTATATTTTTGAATAACTTGATTACTAAGAACCTGACTTTATAAATTCCTTTTGCCTTTTAAAAGTGTTTGCCAGTCAAGTGAGTGTAGTTTGGTTTTCGAACTCGAATTTAAATTCAATTTCAAAAACTTTAATCTTCTTATAACTCTTCTATTAAGAAAGTGAGGTTTGAACTAAATTTTGCTGTTTAAATAGTTTTGTCGGTAACACTAAAATTTTTTTAAGTTCAATATTATTTTAATTTCGGAATTGAATTTGTTTATTTACCGATTTTTCGATTTTACTTTTAGAAAGCTTCTGCCAGGCAATAATATAGTTTGAATAACAAAATAATATTGAACTAAGAAGGAGTTGAGTAAATTTATTGACTAATTTGTTTTTATATATAAATAACATCTTACACATTAATTGGACATTTAAGTCAATAAAGGTACTAATTTTCTTTCCCAAACTGATAGTGGCTTAGTTGTTGGAGTATTAAATTTAAACATTCATCCCATTATTTTCTCTCATCCTAAATTAAATTTTTCCTCTTTCTTGTTTTCATAGACAATTCTTTACTTCAGTTTTCTTTAAGCGAAACACATGTTTGACATGTTATCCATTCTTTTTATTGTAAGCAATTGATTATTCAAATAAATCAACAGAATTTTTCATTGTTGTATGAAGTAAAAATAATTGTCATCAGATATGGATAAATATCTAAACATTTGTTCACATTGTACTCGTATATGATACATTTGAATCATTTCTTATGAAAAAGTCCTTTTAATATATGTATGTCCGTATGTGTTGTTGATATTGTTGCATACAAAAGAATTTCGACCTCATTTCCTCAACAAATACAAGAGTGTCACATAAGAACATATGTTTTTATGTGCACGACGTTGGTCTCATATTGAAAGGCCTTAACTTGCATTATTTTCAGGTTGTTTTTTGTATATATATATTTATGATTTAAATATATATTATAGATAGTATTTATATATTATAGATAAAAAAATTGTATTTGAGCAAATATGGGGTAAGGACCTTTCTACATGCGGCCAACGACAAACAGTGTAATATACTTGAGTATATCACACCCGATATGTTTTGTGCAATGCCTTTGCAAAGATTTTTATAATAATATATATTTTACATATTATTTGTTCCCAAAATATATTTCACATATTATTTGTTTCAAAAATATAGCTTCTACAGGAAATATTTCAATTATCATAGACAGTTTTTTAGGTAGAACGTTTCCTATTTCTCTTTGCAATCATATGAAATCAAGAAACTTGGTTGTTTTTGAATATTTAATGAGTGCAGAACTGTTCTTTAGGGTTCCTTACTCATCAGAGTGAAACGGAACCCTATTACCGAGACAACTACGTCCGTCCATCACAGCGTCTATTCTCCGAAACGGTAACAGCTAAAGAGCTGAAATTTTCACAGGATATTGTTGTACCTTGCCGCTACAATAACAAATGCTAAAAACATCACTAAATTGAAAACTAGCAGGTGTTAATGTTGTAAAAGCGAAATACTTTTGATATTATAGTCGAACTTCTACAGTTTGCTTTTGCGGTTTCAAAAGTGAACGCAAATAAAACAAATATAAAACATTTTTATAAATAATATTTATTTTTAATTATAAAGTTTGCACACTGACATTATTCGTGAAACAATTCATCATTTAGGGTTCCGTACGTATGTGTAATGTACATATGTATGGAATGGCGTATGTGAATACATATGTATATTTTACAAATTTCATCTCTCTGTTCTTACAGCTACTTTATGTTGTATGTGGGCACCTAGTAATTTTCCACATGTTGTTGTTGTTGTAATTTGCTGTGGTAAGGCATCTGGGAATACATACACTGTGCGAATTTCGGCTGTCTATCTCTTACGGTTCGAGAGTTATAGTTATTACTCCACGTTGTAAAGGGACGCCTGGTAGTTTTACAGTTGTTGTTGTTTTTAGCAAGTGTTGTTGTGGAGCATATGTGAATGCACATGTTGTGCAAATTTCATCCCTCTGTCTCTCACGGTTCGAGAGTAACAGCTAGTTGTTACTTTACGTTGTATGGGGACACCTGGTAGTTTTCGACTTGTTGTTGTTTTTAGCATTTGTTATTGTAGGCCATATGCGAGTAAATATATTGTGCACATTTCATCTCTTTGCCTCTTACAGTTTGAAAGTTACGGTTTATTGTTACTTTACGTTGTATAGGGACACCTGGTAGTTTTTGAAATGTTGTTGCTTTCAGCATTTGTTGTTGTAGCGCATATGTAAACACATATATTGTGCGAATTTCAGCTCTCTGTATTTTACAGTTTAGCAGCTACGGCTAACTGTTACTTTTGGTTGTATGGGGACACCTGGTAGTTTTCATCTTCTTGTTGCTTTTGGCATTTGTTGTTGTAAATCATCTATGAATTCATACACTATGCAAATTTCAGCTTTCTATCTTTTACGGCTCAAGAGTTATAGCTAATTGTAACTTTTCGTTGTATGGGGACACCTGGTAGTTTTCGACTTGTTGTTGTTTTAGCTCTAGCTTTTACCGTTTCGGAGAATGGACGCTGTCTGATGAGTACGGAACCCTAAAAAGCACTGACTCTCTTGAGGTAATTTTCGAAGCCTTTTTGACACATATTGGGTCCCGAATTCTAGTCCTATAAATACTTTTGAAACGCAAAAATTGATATCCCATTATATTGGAATTTTAAGTTTGGCTCAGAAATGGAGAAAGATTTCTTCCCGATATCATTATTAAGGAACAGAAAAAAGTTAAATTTTACCACAAATGCAGGTTTTTACTTTCTCCAAAATAAAAATTTGGGGGAAGTACCAACCAAATATAAAAGATTAATAAATAGTTTACAATTTCAGCTATTTAATAAAAACTAATTGAATATTTTATAGCACTAAGAAACGCTTAAATAAATTATTAGACAAATATTTTGCTTTAATTTTGCACAATACCATGATTTTGTGTATCGATGTAATATACTTCTTTTATACACAAATAAATTGTAAGCAACATGTCTTAAATTTCTTTTTAGGCCTTCTTTATGTTTGGCAAATACTGCTTTAATTTGTGATAAAATTGAATTTTTTTTTTACTTCAACAATTGTAGCTATAATGATGTAACTTTAAACGACAATCGATTTTGTATAAAAATAACAATTATATTAATTTAAAATTTTTATGCTCTAGTGCCCACGAACTATTATGTAAACGAAATAAAATAAAGCATTTGTGCTATAGACAACAAAGGGATTTCTTGTATGTGTGTGTATAAAATTCGCATTTTATCTTGTCGTACCTGTTGCACTCTCCATACAAATTGAATGTCACACCATATTAATGTCCACTAAAGCATTTCGTTACATTAAGTGTCACTACACATGTACAAATAAATTAAAAAAATATTTAAAAGAAATACATTGTATAACATTTGACAGCATATAAATTGAAAATAATATGAGAAAATTTTACACGCAAACGCTGTGTATTTTACTTGGTAGGGAGAGGTTAAGGTTTTTGAACAAATGATATGTATGTAGTGTACTCTATCATTCTCTTACTATTGCTCGCATTGAAACTTTGTATTAATGACGTGATAATTAAACACAGTTTTTTGGAACTGATGTCTACTTCAAACCTGCCTTTAAATAAAGCTTTTTTAGTTCCAACCAAAAAAAAAACAGATTTTGCTAAGAAACTTTTTTAGTTTATTTTTTTTAACAACAAAATTACAACAACTAGTCATTGGGGAAAAACCTTTTTGCTATTATTTTTGTTTTTCCAAAACCAAATGTTTGCCTAGTGCTTGGTTAGTTCACTTGCTAAAAAAAAACTGTCGCCTCTTTAAATCTACAACACAAATATTTGGATGTCAATCTAATTTCAACGATATCTTGGTACTGACCACAATCCTTTGATTAGGAATGTTCACATTGCAATAGAGTCAGCGTTTCTCTTGAGGCCCGAAGTCTTTTATAGAAAGCACCAGGTGTTTAATAAGGTTCAGTGACCGTCAACAAACATAGCTCACTACAAAACGACTAATCCATAATCTTTTGACCCGCAGGGTCACATTTTTTAAAATTTGTATCAGCAAACTAACCATGCTCTGCAAATCGTTCATTTAAAAGAAATACATTTACTGCCTGTTGCTTTAAATGCGAGCAAAATTTTCTTTTATATATTTGTATTAAAAATTGCTTCGAATTTTTGTTTGAATTTATTTTACAATGTTATTGACCAAATGGCTTTTGTATGTTTAACTATTAACAACATAAATACCACTCGTTGCCTCTGTTAAGACTTTAACAGACAGCATGTGGTGTTTGATGTAAACAAATAACATTTTTCTGCCATAATTTGTGACACATCTTCCAAAAATATATTTATGGCAAGAGTTCATTTAAGTCTTTATAATAATACAATGAATAAGAACGTTCCTTAATTATGGTAAAATTTTTGTAAAATTATTTGAAAAGTATTATTATAGCTTATATTATAGAAGATAATCAGCATCCACAACAGGAGCAGGAATGTACTGTAAAGAAAAAAATCTGTCTCTCTGTTTTTTTCTCTGAAGTTTTGCAATATAAGAAACGCAGGGGATAAAATGCTGTTTGCTTATCATATCTAAGATAAAAAATGTGTTAATTTTTCTGTTAAAACATTTACAGATTTAGTATTTTATTAATATAAATTTTTCAAAAATTTAGCTGTCATGAGAAGAGAACGGTTTCTGTTAAAATAGTGAAAATTAACAACAAAGTTTTTAGCACACCGGTTTGTTAAATATACTTTTGTTGAAGCAGTAGGTAAATGATAAATGTTAGTTTCCTCCATAAGCAGGCACAAGTTCAAAGTATTCTGGGGTGTAAAATTAAACTTTTGTACTTCTCTTTGTCAAAAACTGTGGATTTAATTTATGATAACCCATAATTTTTGGAGAAAAAATATTTGGAAATAGAATGGGAACAGAATGGAACGAAGTTCCTTAATGCGGCTTGCTGGTAGTGCAAATTATTAGAAAACGTCACGAAAGTGGGTGAGCTGTTTATATATATTGGTGTATCTGTCGACAAACAATAAATATTAATTAGTTGTGAAAACTTACACTATCAGTTGATAGATGTCGCTAAAGTAAAGTATGTCACAACAAAAAACAGTAATATTGAAAAATTTTCTTAGTTTTGTAGCAGATTGACAAAAAAAA